>CP139503.1:291333461-291595397 GCA_021014915.2 Artemisia tridentata subsp. tridentata
AAAGATCATAAAGTGTGAATTCTCGTTTTAAGCCATTTTTTAATTAATACCCGTCAAAATAAATCATTTTCTCACAATGTTGGCTTATATTGAAAACAATTAATTTTTCTTGGTAAAAATTATTAGATCTAAATAATCAATTATCCTAACGGCTTTTGCCCGTTAAAACAACCAACTAAAAAGATCTACAAATAATCTGGAAATTATTAATCAACAACCTTTGAATACCCGTTTAAAAAAGAATGTTTTCTCACAACGTTGGTTTATATTGAAAAAACTTCTTTTTACCTAGGTAAAATCTACTTGGTTTAGATAATTAGTTACGTTAACGGCTTTTTCCCGTTAAAGTTACTAACTAATAATTTCTAAGGTTTCACACTTAATTTCACAATTCACCAACACTTAACAAGCATATAACAAGATCTACTCACTACTCATATTAATTAAACTAATAAAAACAAATAATTCCACAATAGTAAACATGATATTAAACTAGGTATTTAAACTAAAAATGATAAAAAGGTAAGAGATTAAGACCCGGTGATTTATACGAGAGAATAACCACCCGATCTTATAAACTAAATAAGTAATTAAAGTTTATTTCCTTATTAACTTTGATTTTGCTAAGTAGCTAATAAAGTTTAAAGCTTTATTAACTAAATAACTTCATAAAAGTTATTAAAGTTGTAAACTTTAATGATTTTTAAACAGAAGTCAAGGTAAAGTACTTTGATACTTATGCTCCATTAGCTTGTATCACTACTATAAGACTGATGAATTTCTTGGCATCAATTCACAATCTGATTATTCATCAAATGGATGTGAAGACAACTTTCTTGAATGGTGAATCAGATGATGAGGTCTATATGAACCAACCTCAGGGCTTCATCATGCGAGGTAATGAAAACAAGGTGTGTAAACTTGTAAAGTTCTTATATGTAATGAAATAAGCATTTAAACAATGACATCAAAAATTTGATGAAGTGGTTTTGTCTAGTGGTTATCTTTTTAACCAATCTAACAAATGTGTGTATAGCAAATTTGATGAATCGGGTAAAGGAGTCATCATTTATCTATCTGTTTATGACATTCTGATATTTGGAACTGACTAAGTTCAAGTTTAAGAAGATCAAACACACTTAAAATGTGTTATGGATACTTTGAGTTAATATTACCAAGTATGCGGAATCTACTTGATAACACTTAGAAGATTTATTTTGATGTAACAGTAATGCAATGGTTTGTATGAATGATGAACACATAATATAACTCCAAACGATTCAATATTATTATCAAATAATATGAGTGATCTATGATATCACTAGGGTTACAATACCTTGAATCTTAACAAAAACGTATATGACTAATTAACCTAGGACCTCCTTTTATAGTACAAGGAGTCCTTTACAAGATAAGTATCTACCCGTATAAATCTAACTAAACATGATATACTTACAATCTTTTCCATACTTATCTTCTACATATCTTCTAAAGCAGTATCATGCAGCAGTACCTTCATCCATACTAGCAGTACTAACTTAGTAGTTTGTATTGTTAGTTATATCAGCATTCTTCAGCATACACTAGCAGTTTGTACTGTTAGTATAATCTTCAGCAGTACTAAGTTATCAACATTTAATTCCTAACAATCCTCCCCTAAACTTGTGATTTACCCAAAATCAATAAGTTTCTGCATTAAATGAGTCCCTTATGAGGATTGTGAGGATTCTTCCAAACACTACATTGTCAATATTAGTCTTCTAGCCTTTCAATCTTCTGATAACTGAAGTATTTCTCTTATCAACTCTCTTGCCATTTCTGAATCATCATCAACTTTGAGTTTGGCAGCTAACATGACAAGTAATATCTCTGCTCTCAGTGGATAATCCTTCTCAACAAGCATATAGATTTCCACTCCTGCTTTAGTAGATACCTTATGCACTCCACAATTGTCATACAGTCTCCATGTGGTAGCTAAGTGATGAGCTTGAAATCTCCATAGTGCATCACCTGAGTCAGGCTCATATAGCCTCTTTAGCTCTACCCATAACTCTTTGTCTTTATCATCAGAAGGATCAGTGGTCTTGAATCTCTCTTGAACTAAACTCCAAAGTTTATCTGATGCGTGGTTTTGCAACCTTACAACAGGTTTTACCTCTCGAGGGATCTCAAGAGGCTTACAACCCCACCAGGCAGTGTACCTGACCGATGTAGTATAGTGTAGTGGTAAGTACGGGGGATTGATCGTTCTCCACAGGGAATAGTGTTCGTTAGGTATGAAAAATTACTCTAATAGGTCTAAGGGTGAGAGAAGATTCTTTTTATGTTTTTATATTTTTATGAAAGCAAATAAAATCTCGGGTTTGAAAGAGTGGGCGGAATTAGTTGCTAGTCAACTAACCCAAATTACTACGAATGCAAATTAAATAAAATAATAAAAATGAAAATGTTGGTGAAAACTTATGTGGAGGGAAATGTGTTTACTTAGATTTCCTTACTCCCTAACTATCTTTTACCGGTTGATTAGTGTGTATTAGTCGCGTGGATGACGGGTGTATTCCTTAATACCATTCGTGGGGTGGCGTACGTACTTCCCCAACTCTACAAGCTCCTACTTCACTCCTATGTCGAGCCGGCTAGGAAGCTCCTAACATGAGATCACTAGAATTCGCTTGTGCATTAAATACAACCATAAAAACCTTTAGTACGCATTGGTTCATGTTTCTTAAGACGTTCAAGCAAGTTACCGAATAGGAAGTTAGCCAGTTTTCTTAAGCCTAACATAGATGAACAATCATCCAATACAACTAACAACACACTAATAACCAATAATCAATAGCTAGGTTTCATTAGATCTAAGCAAACACAAGATAAATCTAGCCTAACATGTTAAACAAAAGACAAGAATAAGATAGAATCAAACAACACATAGACATATTGAATGATTAATTGATAACTTATCTTCAATGTAACATGGAAGATCTTAAGGCAAAAAGCCTTAAAAGAGCTGCCAAATTCGTCCTAGAGTTTTCACACACAAAGTTCCCCAATAAGTTCCACACTAATGACAAAAAATTAGAAAACTATATATAGACTTTTGGATCTGACGGCGTCACGTTATGGAGTGTGACGCCGTCACCTCGCCGCTTTTAGGGTTCTCGGATGACCTTCTTGACGCCGTCCCTCTTTAGCTCTCCAAAATCCGTTCTGGCTTATCAAGGCTTGACGTCGTCAGACTATGAACGTGACGCCGTCCCTCTTTGAATTATAACGTGACGACCTTGATCAGATTAAAGCGTGACGCCGTCAGAATTTCCATGCAATTTCTCTGGCTTATCATGAGTAAATTTCACATCCACCACTTTTGCCAAGCCATGACGCCGTCCAGGGTTAAATATGACGCCGTCAAAGGTAACTTTCAGCCGATTTTTGAGACTTTGCCATTTTCTTCACTTTTATGCTCCAAAAACGTCCAAAATGCCTCCTTTTCCAGATTTCTCCTCAAAAGTACCTAAAATGACAAAAGGAACGATTTAGGGCGATATTTGATCAAATAAATACGATTTAGGGCTTAAATGACCCCTTAAAAGCGGTACACTTTTCGCTTCATCAAATACCCTTACACTTGAGATTTGCTTGTCCTCAAGCAAATGCGCTTTTATTCTAATCAAAATACAAGTTAGGGGTCATTTAATGCTAACATAAAAGTAATTACAACAAATATTCGTTCCACTTTAATCATAATAAGCACGGAGATTACAAACTAGCACCTCACAAGTAGTGTTTAGATACTCACATCTCTCAAGTGTCATCAAAATAAATCTCATAAATGAAAACGGATAATATCTCTCACTACCTGTCATAGCAAATAGATTACCATAGGCTTGGAAAAGGATCGAAAACCTCCTCCACTAGGCGTAAGCACCTAAGATAAACTATCAAAGAGGGCTTTTAAATGGGTTATAATGTTAGGTGTAGGGAAAAGGAAAACACGGTTTTGTTGGATAAAGGATATTTTACTGGTGGCGAGTTAAAGATCTTGATCAATTACATGTACTATACAATGTTGCTAAGCCAAGACTCGACTCAATCTTAAGCTAATGAAAGAAAATAACAAAAACATAAAATAAACATAAAATAAAACGGGATGGTAGTCCGTATGTTTTTTCTACTTTTTCTTTTTCTCATTTTTTTTTTGTATTTTTCTTGATTTTTTTTTTTTTTTTTTTTTTTTTTTTTTTTTTTTTTTTTGCATACACTTTTGCCCTACCATCCAAAATAATACATCATAGGGGCATTGCATTCCCCTTACACTTGAACTTTTACATAACTTTACAAATAACTATTCTAATGACTCGAATTAAGATAATCAAAACACTTGGAGTACTTTTAAAATATTTAGCACATATGGGGGTAATAAATGATGTTCTTCCCCATTACTCCATTACATTAGTACTTTACCCATGAGTCCCAATCGTCCCAAAACAATATGTACAAGGATATGACTCGACTTAGCAACCATGTAATCAACTAGATAATTAACTTGGGTTTAAACAAATGTTGTAACAATAATGCACTAAAAATGAGTGCATACAAGGTAGGCTAAGGCGATTTGGGTGTACATTTAAGTGGGGTGTAACAAATTCTTCCTTTAAGTAAAATGCTTAAAGGTCGAAACGAAAAGATAGGCTCTGAGGGGTGTACTAGGGGTATCGTGTACTAAAAATGAGTACAACGCAAAGGGTGTGGGAGAATTACTTGACCAATGTAGCCAATGTAATTATAACAAAAACACAGGTGTAAAACAATGGGTTAATCCTAATGCCTCTTATCATGTAGTAAATCTAACTACACGAATGTAGTCTCACTTGTGGCCTCGGAATGGTCCTAACGCAAGTTCTAGAATCTAAGTGCTACCGGTACACACATCATAGCAAAATGCTTTTCCTACCAATTCTAGGGGCGAACCTCACATATTTGGGGTGGAAAATTTTTTTAGTGGTACGGTTTTTGTGCTAGTCATATAACTCCTATCCATGAGACGCTCATTAAGATCAAAGTTTCACTCCTAAATGTTGTAAAAAATTTTAAATTTGGCACTAAAATTGCCCTAACAGGTATTTATCTCAGTTTTATTACACATCTTCCATTAAACAAACGAAAAATCAAGCGTAATAGCATTCTCTAAAGTATCGTACTTTTACCCCCCCTTACACTTAAGATGAACATTGTCCCCAATGTTCAAATAACAAGATGTAAAAGTATAAAGTAAAAGAATGAAATCAAATACTCCCCTGATTCGTTCGGTGGATAATGAAGTAACATGGTTAAATCTTCTTCCAAGAGAATGTAAAAGCTCCAAGACTAATGCATCGCCAAAAGCTTGATCCAAAACATTTCCTTGTCCAAAATAACCTGTTAAACCTGAGAAAACAAACACGAAAACCTGCATAACATCGGCGGGATAAATCTATATATATAAGGATATAATGCTTGTGGAATGATAATTTTGCAGATTCCTGGAGATTATAAGTTATAGATTTAATAAAAACTTTTTATGAAAACAAAACTTTCAAAAATTTTCAGAAAATTAAACCTGACGCCGTCAGGTTGTAAAGCCTGACGCCGTCAGAAATGATCTGACAGAATTCTCATGTTACGTTTCCGGAAAATTTTTGTAAAAACCTATACCTTACTTCCTGGAAATCCTGCAAAACATCATTATGACTCGATACAAGCATTTGACTCAAACAAATACTAATATGTATGTTCATTTATTATTATTATGATTCATGTTCATTTGTGTTCTAATAAACCGATTTGGATTTCCCTTACACTTAACTTTTGCAAAATACCTTTATATGTAGTTAAGACGAAGTTAAAAACAACATAAAGTATTTTCACAAATTACTTTTGAACATGAATCAATAATAATAAAATTTAAACACACATACGGAGACAAATAAAATTAAACAAACAAATAGATAAATAAACAAACAACTAAGGCTTGTATGCAATAAAGAAAATCAATGTCGCAAATGTTTAAAGGCCAACAGAGGCCTTATCCTAAATTATTACAGACCCAATTGTTCTAAATCATACAACCAAAAATTAAATTGTTCAAATATCATAACATCAAAACAAATCATCACTGGGGTGGGGGACCTTGGCGATAGTCGTAGCCAGGAGGGAGGTGCCCGTAGTACCCATATGGTGGGTAATCCTGCTCACGACCCGGGAAAGGGTCAATCTGCAGATGTGGGTCCAACTGATCACGTGTAGATAGATGCTGCATCTGACGAACCGTGTGATCATACATCCAGTCGAACCTCTCGTCCACCCTGGTCCTCCAAGTATCAACCTGGCCCATCCAGGTCCCCTGGTGAGCCTGCCAATCCCCCCCTGCTCATGTGCCGGTAGTAATCAGCTGTACCGGCCTCATAACCCCCATGCTGCTGCTGCTGCTGTGGCTCCTCCTCCTCATCATCCTCATCACCAGCATCCTCATCACCACCTGGATGATACCACATAAAGGTCCCATCATGCATCTCCATAACCACATCCATCTGCTTCAGGGACCTCACCTTCACCGTCCTGCATGCATCACCACTCAAATACCTCATGACCTCGGGCCTGAGGACTCCATATGATCGGGCCAGCCGGGTGATAAACATCCCACCATAAATCCTGTCTCCTTCCCTTTCCCCCACTCCACCATGCAGAAAGATAGCAACCCAAAATGGGATGTTGCAGTAAACCTCATTAGAATAAATGGTGTACAGGTAGAAGAGATCAGAAGCAGTGACACGGTGGTGAGAGCTGTGACACCCTGTCAAGCTGTAGGTGAGGCATCTATGAGTCAACCGAACTCTAGGCTCCCTGATATGAGATGCCACAGTGGTCGAGGTGTACATCCCATCCCCAATAGTCGGCCAGAACAATGAACACCTAAAATCACTCCTCATCGACTCCCCGTGCAACAACCTATTCATGAACCCCACCTGAGTGGTCTCATGCTGACTATACAACCCAAGTCTCCACCCAAACTCAGTAACCGAGCACGTCCTAAGCTCTCCCCCCAGCCTGAAATAGATGGTGGTCCCGCCCACATCGGTCCTAGCCTCAGCCATGTCAAAATGAAAAGTGGCAAAGAATTCACGTACCAACTCTTCATAGACCGGCTCTTGAATCCTAAACAGTCTTTCCCACTGAGGGCTGGTAAATTCATCCGTCTGAAAGCTTTGGAGAAAGGTTTGCTCAAGACCTTCCCTCCTTAGAAAGCTCCAATCTACAATAGCTCCATTCTCAACTTTATGTTGCATCAATTGGGCGTATTTAGTTGTAGCGGCATCATTATCAAAGACACCCCAACTGAGGACCGTGTCCCCTAAGTTCTCTTGTTGAGATCTGGAAGAACTCCCTCGGCTAGGTCTTTGACGCTTACTCATTATCACGTGAAGATTGGAAGCGGAAATTGGCGAATTTGTCCTGGGAAATTCGGAGGTGGGGTTGGAGTGGATATGGTTTGTGGGGTTTGTGATGAAAGTGATGGAAATAAAGTTATTATTGCTGTGCAGACGGGGTGACGGCGTCACGTTCAAATTCTGACGCCGTCAGATTAGCGTATTTTACTACTTTGTGCCAGTTTACAAATGAGCCCCTCGTACTTTAAGAGAGCAGCTAGTCAGGGTCAATAATCCTGATAGCTAGTCTCGTTAACAAGTTCCTCCTGGGTCAAATGTTTTGTTACTGTCACGGGGTGTAGTAAAATGTTGAAAAGGGCCGGTTGACGTCTCATTCAGGTTCCAATTTCCATCAAGGCAGGTATTCAGGGAGTGAGAGGAACTTTTCCAGGGGGTTTTCGAAATGATGGTGTGCTTTAATTGAGTTCTTCTCACACCTGGCTTAAATCCAAAAGATCGTTTTCTAGCTTCATGAAAGTTAGGGAGCGTGACAACCATGCTCCCAACGAAAATGCTACGATCTTGAGAATTTTTCTCGCGAGAGGATCCAAATAGATAAGAGGGTTTTAAAAGTGAAGGCTCGGGGAGGGGGGTTTCATCATCCCATTCGTGGTATGGTTCATTAGGGACCGGGAGTTCAAAGATCTTCTCGATCTTTTTGTGTGAGGCTTCTTCCCTAATTTTCTCCCTTATTCTCACGATAAACTTTTCTGCTAGTTCCATGAACATATCTTGGGTGTTTTTCAAGTGAGTCTCTAATTCTTGGATCCGCCTTTCTTGGTTGTTTACGAAAGTTAGCATTATCCCTTCAAACTCATCTTGTCGTGAGAATTGATGAAACGTGTGTTTACCAATTGTGTTCACGCACTCATCGGGATTTTCATCAGCCGTAGGTGTCTCAGCTTTCATTAAGCTCTCAACCTGCCTTTTTATGTTTTCGAACAGCTGTTCTTGGGTTGCACTCATGCAATTTAAAATCCCTTCTTCCGAGAACGTTAAGTCATTCCATTCTTCTTCTTCGTACTGTGCTAAGTCCTCAATGACTTCCCAGCACTTATCGACACTGAGCCTGCTCAATCTCCCATTGGCGGCGTAATCTATGGCTCTTCTAGTTTGATGATTGACACCATCATAGAAGATTTGGACTTGTAGCCAAGGATCCATGCCATGGTGAGGGACTTTTTGGAGTAAGTCCTTGAATCGAGTCCATGCCTCGTAGAGAGTTTCGCCTTGACGTTGTTGGAACATCAAGATATCATTCCTTAGCTTGGTAGTTCTTCCCGGTGGGAAAAACTGAGCAAGGAAACGAGTGGTGAGATCATCCCAAGAGGTGATGGATCCTGCGGGTTAACGCTCTAGCCATTGACTAGCTTGGTCCCGCAGAGAGAATTGAAAGAGACGCAATCGGGTCGTCTCTCGGGTGGCAACATCAAGGTCTATAGAATCAACAATTTTGAGAAAGTCCTTGAGATGTTGATTAGGATCTTCAGAACGAAGTCCATGGAATGCGCATCCGCTTTGCACCAACCGGATGGTGTCGGATCGCAAGGGTGTGACATTGGCTCCTTGAGTGAGCTCAATGGTGTTTCGATAGCCATGGTGGCTAGGACGGGAGTACTCTCCTAAAGTACGGGCTCTAGGAGGTGGTGGTTGTTGTTGTGGTGGTGGGTTGTTGGGATTAAGGATATTACAATCTTCCATGATGTCGAATGGTAATGGTTACGAACAAAGAAACGAAGAAAATAGATAGACTAAAGAAAACCTAGAAAAATAAAATAAAAATCTCACTAGAAAGGAATCTAGTGAGTAGACCTATAAAATAAAAATTCAACCTAAACAATAACTATTCCCCGACAACGGCGCCAAAAACTTGATGCGTGGTTTTGCAACCTTACAACAGGTTTTACCTCTCGAGGGATCTCAAGAGGCTTACAACCCCACCAGGCAGTGTACCTGACCGATGTAGTATAGTGTAGTGGTAAGTACGGGGGATTGATCGTTCTCCACAGGGAATAGTGTTCGTTAGGTATGAAAAATTACTCTAATAGGTCTAAGGGTGAGAGAAGATTCTTTTTATGTTTTTATATTTTTATGAAAGCAAATAAAATCTCGGGTTTGAAAGAGTGGGCGAAATTAGTTGCTAGTCAACTAACCCAAATTACTACGAATGCAAATTAAATAAAATAATAAAAATGAAAATGTTGGTGAAAACTTATGTGGAGGGAAATGTGTTTACTTAGATTTCCTTACTCCCTAACTATCTTTTACCGGTTGATTAGTGTGTATTAGTCGCGTGGATGACGGGTGTATTCCTTAATACCATTCGTGGGGTGGCGTACGTACTTCCCCAACTCTACAAGCTCCTACTTCACTCCTATGTCGAGCCGGCTAGGAAGCTCCTAACATGGGATCACTAGAATTCGCTTGTGCATTAAATACAACCATAAAAACCTTTAGTACGCATTGGTTCATGTTTCTTAAGACGTTCAAGCAAGTTACCGAATAGGAAGTTAGCCAGTTTTCTTAAGCCTAACATAGATGAACAATCATCCAATACAACTAACAACACACTAATAACCAATAATCAATAGCTAGGTTTCATTAGATCTAAGCAAACACAAGATAAATCTAGCCTAACATGTTAAACAAAAGACAAGAATAAGATAGAATCAAACAACACATAGACATATTGAATGATTAATTGATAACTTATCTTCAATGTAACATGGAAGATCTCAAGGCAAAAAGCCTTGAAAGAGCTGCCAAATTCGTCCTAGGGTTTTCACACACAAAGTTCCCCAATAAGTTCCACACTAATGACAAAAAATTAGAAAACTATATATAGACTTTTGGATCTGACGGCGTCACGTTATGGAGTGTGACGCCGTCACCTCACCGCTTTTAGGGTTCTCGGATGACCTTCTTGACGCCGTCCCTCTTTAGCTCTCCAAAATCCGTTCTAGCTTATCAAGGCTTGACGCCGTCAGACTATGAACGTGACGCCGTCCCTCTTTGAATTATAACGTGACGACCTTGATCAGATTAAAGCGTGACGCCGTCAGAATTTCCATGCAATTTCTCTGGCTTATCATGAGTAAATTTCACATCCACCACTTTTGCCAAGCCATGACGCCGTCCAGGGTTAAATATGACGCCGTCAAAGGTAACTTTCAGCCGATTTTTGAGACTTTGCCGTTTTCTTCACTTTTATGCTCCAAAAACGTCCAAAATGCCTCCTTTTCCAGATTTCTCCTCAAAAGTACCTAAAATGACAAAAGGAACGATTTAGGGCAATATTTGATCAAATAAATACGATTTAGGGCTTAAATGACCCCTTAAAAGCGGTACACTTTTCGCTTCATCATTATCCAAGTCTTCTCTGTCAAATGCTTTGATCAAATCTTTAAAGAATTTATATACCTCTGATTGACCTCCTACCACTACAAAAAAACAGGCTTTCAGAGACTGAAAAATCAGTCTCCGATACACCATGATCAGTTACGGATGGTCTATCAAGGACTGATTTTGCTAGTCACTAATCAGTGATAGAAGCTTAGTTACGGAAAGTGACGTTATCAACTGAAATTCAGTCCTTGTTGTATCGAACCAACGAGGACCAGAGATCAGTCACCAAAATAAAAAAGTCAGTCCTTATTTCTATGGGTTGGTATCATGTTATTTCAGTCCCCAATGCATGTTATCGACGACCGAAAAGTCAGTCGCCAATACTATGTTAGATCAGTTACTAACACATGGATTTAGGGACTGAAAATTAGTCCATAAACATTGTTTATAGTCCCTAATACGTTTCGTTGTTTTGTTGATTACCGTATCAAATCAGTCTCTAATAATAGGATTTAAAAACTGATTAGTCTCCGATGAAAGGCTTTAAAGACTGATTGTTAGTCACAAAAAACATATGAAATAGTCCTTAATTTGTTTTTCTAGTGACTGAAAATTAGTTTCAAAATATATGTTAATCGATACAAAATAACATTCAAATCAGTCTCCAATATGATGGCGCCGTTCCATTATATTTCTATTATAAACTAAAAGTTACTGGCAAATACAATTTAATTCAGTCCCCATTCACAATGCATACATGACCCCTTACAATAGTATATAAAACTCCAAACCATAAACAATAATAATAACAATATTTCTTTAAAGCATAATAATCACCAATCCAAATAACAAGAGTTTACAATTCAATATGTTTAAAAATAAAACCAAATTCAATAGAAATAAATTTGAACGTCCTATATATCACTATCGGTGAATGGATCATCGTTACCATCACCTTCAGTAGTATTTGGTGAGTCTATTGTGCTCTCGAAGTCTTGAAATTTTTGGCTCAAGAATTTTGCCAATTTCTCATAATTACGTTTATACGGTTCAAGTTTACTAACCTTTGCTCTCAATTCATTAATCTCAGTCGAGTTCTGTTTAGGTGTTGAGTCAGCTTGTTGAGATGAATACATAAAACTCATTCGAGTTTTGTTTAAGCTTGATGCTGTGGCATATCTGGAGCCGTCCGTTTGACTAATTGTGTAACATTTTTAATTCACAAGCTTTCTTTCATGTATTCGCTGCAAACTATCATGAACCTAAAGAAAGCACCGAAAAGTATCATAATGAAAGTTAGATGCATAAAATACTTTTGAATGTTCAAAATTATAAGCATGGCTCCATGACAATCCTAAAATTAAACCACATAAGCAAGTGGGAGTGTTTCAGAATACAAAACTGTAGATACAAAATGTTCAATCACCTGAGTGGGATCAACTTCTCCCTGAATAATATTCAGTATCGATATATATATTTAGCCTGACTAGCTTCTTTTGTCCTAGCATGTGAGAAAACCATGATATTCTTTGTCTGCAAGACAGAAAATTGTTAGTAAATATGACACAGCATGCCTCATGAAACAACCTTTTTAGTTTGCTTGCCTGGAGAAGTCTTCTCATCACATCCAGCATAGTGGTTTTGCGAATCATATTAGCCTGCGAAGATGATAGCAAGACATCAGATTGTATATGTTGAATCGTTGATCATCTAGAGACACGAATACTTATGTCACCTAAAGTAACACAAGGTCATGAAATCTCTTCCTCTAAGAAAAAAACTGATTGTACTTTTAAAAAGGCAGTTAGGTAGCAGGTTCGTTTATTTATCATTTCCTATATCATTAACCTTCTACTACCCACATAATCATTCACACTTACACTTCTCTCATTCAATTTCAAACATGCCCCACCATGAAAATTTCTCCCATCATGATTGAAATTTCAAACATTTAACTATTTTTCTATGGTGCAAATAGCTAGTTAAGATCTCACTAGTTTCAAATCAGCTGACCTTTAATATCGACCCAAATACCTAAGTTGAAAGGAACCAATGTTCAATAGAGGATGGTTATTGTTGAAGAAGACTTTAGAAATATGATACATGCATACAGTTATATGACGCTAAAAACACAAACAGAGATAAGGATATATCACCTGGCGCTCTACTGTCAGTGGTGTATATCCTGTCATAAGAAAGTGGCACCTCGGTGTTGGGATCAAAGAAGCAAGAAGGCCAACCATATCATTATTCATATATCCAGGGTACCGGAGGGTGGTTGTACTGGCCGAAATTACAGTAGAAACTAAAGAATTTGTCTGAGAAACTGAAGGATTTTGTATATGCAGGCGTTCTAACCGTAATTCTATTAAGTGCAGTGTTATCAAGAACAACAACACAATCAGCATTTAGTGTAAGTCGCTTAAGAGTCAAAAGAGAGTTGTATGGCTGGACCACCACATCACTGATCTCATTCTGGTTAGGGAAGACACTGTATGTCTGAACAAGTTTCTTGCTGTAACGATCATTTAAAGTCTCCAGAAGGTATGAACCCATACCTACAGAAGATGAAAGCAGTCCAAAGACAACACAAATCATATCATAATGATTTTATACTATATAAGCCACTAAATGCTAGTTAGAGAGTGAGAATTTAAGCAAAGAATCGAACATGACATGGATTTCAGTTTTAGAAACTGGTCAAAGATAAAGACTAGTCTTTGTACAATTAAAAAAGCTAGAGTATCAGCAAACAGTCCATAAAGCCAAAAGTTTGCATACATATCGGAGCTCAAAGGTGAAATTATAAGTTCTCAACTTCTCATGTCTCAATCATAGCCAAACGAGAAATAAAAATATATATTAGTAATAATGGAGATATAGATCAGATAAAACAAAACCTGAGCCAGTTCCTCCAGCAATAGAATGACATAGAACAAATCCTTCAAGACTATCACTCCCATCTGCTTCTCTGTCAATCATGTCCATCAAATCCTCCTCAAAACTCTTACCCTGCCAATACATGATTATTATGTTTTAAGATTACGAATCGTGCAGATACATTAGGCTTTTGGAAGATAAATGAAACTTAGCAAAACAAAAGGCAGAAATTTTACTGACATAACTCCAACAATTGAATGACAGTGGATATACACCACAATGCTCAGTAAATATAGATTTATGCATAAATGTGCCGTAAAAAGAAGTATATATATATATATATATATATATATATATATATATATATATATATATATATATATAATATATATATATATATATATATATATATATATATATATATATATATATATATATATATATATATATATATATATATATATACAATATGTGACCTTTTACAGACATTTTCTAATTGAGCTTGTTCTCATTCCGAGAGACAACGCGACAACGTAACTATGATGATTATCAGTGCATCTCACAATCATGAGACACAGCCAACCTCCATTCAGTGAGGAAGCCACTTTGGGATCATGAATCATGATAGCAAAACAGAAAAGTGCAATGAAAAAAAGTGTGGTCACAAGAACGTGGTTCCTGACCTGATGATATTCACTGGCCCAATTGTTTCCTGCACCCCCTCCTTCCCTTGAAGTGAATATATTCTCGTGATTATAAAGATTTCTGTATTCACCAGTTTGGATTCCATTTATCACTCTGGGCTCCAAATCCATAAGCAGCGCTCGTGGTATGTAGTGTTGGTCATCTGCTTGATAGAAAAACACATCTTTCCTGTCACCTCCCTGCAGCAAGTTTGTATACAGAATATTTATTTAAGAAACATGGGATTCGGCATGTAAGAATATGTAACTTGAAGTGAGGTGGATATAGAAACGGAGAAAATCATTCAACTAGCAAGGCCAAACACTCAAACATAGTATATCCTACACATACTTTGAGATGCACAGAGTTACCAGATAAAATCCCGTTGTAATCCACGTAACAAGGTTCCTAATATATCTCTACCATGAGGTGACATAATGGCGACATGCTTATGTCTTAGAACATACGCAGTTTGCTTCTACCACTATATATGTAATCTATGTCTAGGTGTTTCATTCTACTTCCCCAAGCATCTGTGAGTACAGTGACTCTCACACAGCACTGGCTTAATGCATCATATAGTCTACCAATCAACTTCAAATAATAGGTAAGCTAATTGTCCAATTTTTAGCATTAGTAGGTTGTATTGATTACACACCACCAGAAGTATCATCAAGAATGAAAGTGCTACACTATCCTTGTCTTGGCATCGTAATTCCAATCCAAAAACAAATTAGTTGCAGTATCAACTATCAAGTGGGAAATACGTAGCAGAGAGAACCATGTATAACGAGCAAAGAAGTAACGTGTGTTCAATAGTTGCAGTATCAACTATCAAGTTTAATAATTGTGAATTCTATCAAAGCTGTTTACCATAGATCCAAAAGCAAATAATCAAAATACACATAACAACTAATTAAAAAGTATAAAGATAAAACCCTAGATTTGAAAGCCAATACGATTTCAAAAACTAAGATCCAAACCTTAGATCCAAAATGGTGCGCCTGAGATGATGGATGATGAAAGATGGCAGCAGGGTATTGCGGCGTGCGTCCGAGATGGGACAGGATCAGATGGTATTGGTGTTGAATGGAAAATGGAAAAGAAAATTGATAGGATAAGGAGAGATGGACGGGTAGTTAGCCAAAAAATGGAGAAATAAGGGGGAAAGTTTGAGGTTTTGATTTTGGGGAAAAATTTCTAAGAGGGAAGAATGAGAGGGAGAAGGAAGAGCCAAATGTCTAAATTTTATTTTAGCCTCACATTTTTTTATATAATTTTGTTTATAAGAACTAGTTAAAATTAATATTTATATAGATATAGATTATGTCAAACAAATTTGTACCAAAGTGTATTCCTACATTTATAAAAAAGTGTTCGGAAAACTAGATTTATTTGGAATGACTTGTCTTTTAAACCATTATGATTGAATTATAAGATAATATTTGAATTCAGCTCGAAAAACTGATACATTCATAAATAAATACATTTAGTGTAAAAACATCCATGAACCCGTAAAGGCAATTTGATGGTCTACGTGGTGTGTAAAGTAGAGTGCGTTGATTGGCTATATGCCTATATGCAACTTTCTTGTTATTATCTTGAATGGAAGTGGTGTGTATAGTATAGGGATTGAAGATTGCTATAGGCACCACGACTTATTATATATGGTAAGAACGTAATAGTCGTTTCTTTAAAAGGGATGTCGCGCTCGATGAAGCAACTGATTGATGTCATTGTCCCGATTACATGTCTTAAATTGTCAACACTCAAAATGAAAGCCATCGGTGAATACTAAAGATGTTATGAACGTCTGAAACTTGAATTCTGCTCGAGTTCCCACGTCACGGGGGTATAAACCGAGGTTTCGTGCGTGAACCCCTAAGTGTTACACATACTAACAACGATACAAATATATGTAGGTCTTACAATTACTAACAACGATACAAATATATGTAGGTCTTAAAAACAAGTGTAGTACATTACAATATATAGAACCGTATATTCTGTCGGTAATCCATTTTCGTCCGTTTTTGTCAGTTTTTATCTGTTTTTGTCCGTTTTTATACGTTTTCGTCCGTTTTTACATTTTTGTTCGTTTTTATACATTTTCGTCCCTTTTTTACGTTTTTATACGTTTTCATCCATTTTAGTCCCCTTTTTTTTTACGTTTTTATATGTTTTCATCCGTTTTCGTCTTTTATCCGTATTTTTATGTTTTCATCAGTTTTTGTCTGTTATATTTTAACGTTTTTATACGTTTTCGTTCGTTTTTTTACGTTTTCGTCCGTTTTGATACGTTTTCATCTGATTTTAAACGTTTTCTTCCGTTTTTATATAAGTTTTCGTCCGTTTTTAAACGTTTTAGTCCGTTTTAATCTATTTTCATACATTTTAGTCTTGGCTATGATGTCCATGTATTAGGGACTGAGTTGTGATTCAAATTCAGTCACTAACAAATTTCCCTCCAAACTTTTTTTATTGCGCAAACATATTTGTAACTGAATTTTAGTCTTAGGTATGATGTCCATGTAATAGGGACGCAGCTGTGACTGAAATTCAGTCACTAAAAAATTTCCCTCCAAATCTTTTTATTGTGTAAACATATTTGTAACTGAAACTTAGTCTTAGCTATGATCTCCACGTATTAGTGACCGAACTGTGACTATAATTCAGTCACTAACAAATTTTCCGTTAAAATTTTTTATTGCGCAAATATATTTGTAACTGAAATTTAGTCTTAGATATGATGTACATGTACTAGGGACTGAATTGGCACCCTTATTCAGTCACTAACAAATTTGCCTCCAAAGTTTTTTCCCGTACAGGCATATTAGTAACTGAAATTTAGTCTCAGATATGGGGTCACTGAATCGAGGACTGATTTTTAGTCGCTGCAATCAGTCAATAATAGGTCAGTCCTTAAAAGTATCAGTAACTGATGTTTCAGTTGCCGATGTTATGTATCAGCGACTGATATATCAGTCCCTAGAAATTCAGTCTCTGAAAGCCTGTTTTTTTTGTAGTGACCTCCTACCCTGATGATTTTCCATCCTTTAATAGCTCCATCTGAATAAACCTCCCAATCAATAATGGGATGCTTTGCTTGAATGGGATCTACATTAAGTGATTCTAGAACTACCACCATCATACTATGGATCTGTTCATTAGTCAACACTTCTTCTTCTTCTTCTTCAATTGTTTCATCCTGCTTTTCTTCCTCTGTCTTTTGCTTCTTGGACTCCTTATATTCCAATTACTCAGCTGCTCTTTTCTCACCCCTGCTAGTCTCAGTCTCAACTGTTTCTATTTCACCGCTTAGGAACATCTGGATTCTTCTATGAGCACTAATGTACAACTTCTCTGTCTATTCATAAGATCTTCCTTTGAAGTGTTTTTCTTTCCAGTTTTCCTGATGTTTCAAATATGTCTTCATGTAGCTTAGTTGTTCCTTTCTTGTTGGGGGTTTCTTCTGAGCAGCTTGCTTCTTTCTTTGACTTTTTCTGATCTGCTCCAATAAGTCACTAATTGCTTGTTCTTGTTCTTCCTTTGTGAATTGTGACATTTCCTCCTCTTGTAGCTTAGCAGCTAATTCATTATCAGCAAGAAATTGAGCAGCCATCTCTTGTTCTTTAGTCAAAAGCTTGTGTTCAACCATGAATATAGCCAATCTTTCTTCTTCAGCTGCTCTTGCTACTTCTTCAGCTGCTCTTGCTACTTCTTCATCATGAAGTCTTTGAGCAATTTCTTCATCAAGAGCAATTTGAGCTTGGTTTTTCTTGCTACCCTTCTCAGATGGTTCACCTTCAACCATTATGCCTTTACCCTTATCTATTCTTGATCTTTTTGGTCTTCTTGTATAAACTGCACCAAAAATACCTTGAGAAACACCACCAGTACCTTGTATTACACTAGCAGTACCTTCTTGTTCTTGAGCAGTTTCTTGAGCTTGTTCAACTGGCCTCCCCTGATTACCAGATTCCTCTTGGACCAAAGACACATTAGGGTCTTCATCTAGCTCAGCTATCTTCCTCCCCTGTTTGGAAGATTCCTCACCCTTGTCTTCATGTAAAGCAGCATCTGAACTAGAAGAAGGAGATGATTCCACCAAGTGAGCTGATCTTTTTCTTTGTAGAGTCTTGACTTTCTTCTCCAACTTCTTCACCTTCAAGACTAATTTGGTATAGACTCTGCCAAAGATCTGTTTATGTGTTGTGAGCTCAGCCTCCAAGGTACCTTATTTGACAATTTGGTACATAAAGCCACAAATTCGTTTAGTTTCTGACTGCCCTCAACACTTCCTGATGTGTTAAATTCAAGGAGAGGTGCATCATGGGGCATAGACTCAGACTCTTCCACATGGTGAGCCTCTGAGCCACCTAATTGTTCCATTTGGCTTGGGATTCCACCACTAGTACTTGGTTCAAAAGAACTAGGTACTTTAGGTGTTGCCATAGGTTGGGTCTTACTGATGTTACCTCTGTCCTGCCCAGCTTCTAAGCCTGTGACAGTAGGAGCAGCCCTTCCTACACTGACATTGTCAGCCTCATCTACATCATGGGAATGGGTAGGAACTCTATGCTGAGGAACAACAGAGCCCTCTTTGGATAAACTCCTATCAGGTGATGATGTGGGTTGTGAGGCTGATTGTTCTGAGCTTGTGGGTGTGTGTTGGGAGTCAACTAGGGTTGTTGATCCTTCACCCTGTACCTGTATCATTGAATCAAACAATGGTACTTCTACCCCACTATACCCTTTTGAGGCCATCCTCATGTTGCTAAAAAGTTTTTGGGTAAGTTTGGGTGTTTAGTAAACAGTTTGATACGGTAGAAGTTGTTTTTTCCTCGTGTTCAAAATTGTTTAAATGAACCTTGGATACATCAAAAATTTTGATTTACTGTCTACATTCTTTACCATTCCTTCAAAAATAAGTTTTGAAAAATTGAAAGTCCTATTTGTTGATAAGCAAATAATAGCAGTTGCAATATTGCTACTGAACTGTTCCCATGAAGTTTTCTTGTGACTTAAACAATGAAGGATGGTATGAATAAAAAATCTCCATTGTGGGGCAAAACAACATTTTTGAAAAGTTAAAGATTGAGATTGTAAGAGCAAGGTTGGATCAAGTGGTTAACACCTTTGCCTCTAGAGACAGAGGTCAAAGGTTCGATCCCCACCCCTTGCAAGGCCGGAGGTCCTTTTCTACCTTTGGTAGAACTGGAAGCAGCCTCTCTACCTTAGGTAGGGGTAAGGCTGTCTACGTTTCAACCTCCCCCATACATCGTGGAAGATAGTATTGGGAGTTACTTTACTTTACTTTCTAAAGATTGAGATTGTATGTTGTACCCCATTCTGGTTAAGGTTTGAAAAATTTTAGTATTGGGCAAGGCACTAATACCATTGTTATCATCTAGGTGGAGATGCCTCCTAACTGATGATTCAGTAATAGTGATGGTTTTGCCATCTACTGTTACATTGAGATCTTTGTCTCCATTCTCAATTGTTCTGACAGTAACAGTCTGCCAAAACTCTTTGATTTGGGAGACATAGATAGTGGGATTAAGAGTTAAAGAATACCTTATGTGAGAAGCATTCAAGAAATCCACTATCTGATGAAATTGTGATCCCTCCTTTGTTTTCTCCAAATAGGCCACCATATTATGTTTATCGACAAAAGTTAAAGATTAGTGTTAGTAAAATTTTGATTTGACAGCTAGGATTTGAGTAATTAGGTTAGAAAGTAGGTTGAGGAAAGTGAATTGAGATATTTTACAAGACTTATTAGGGTTTCTAGTGGACCGACTTCAATTAAAGGATAACTTTTGATTGAAGAAAAGTGAATATAATAGATTAAAAGTTAAAATATCCAAAAAGGAAACCCTTAAGATAAGATTTTGATCAGTAAAAATCTCAACAACTCCTCAACGGCTATTTTCAAAAAGTTGTTATTTCGCACCAGTACTAATGGCTATCCAGCAGTACAAACTTAAGCCTACCAGTACTAACTTTTTGCCAGGCAGTACTAACTTTTTGGAAAACTTTTTCCTTAGCAGTATGAACTCAATTTTGATTTAAAAAAAATACTACATACTATCATTTTGAAGGGATTAAGTGTAAAGACAGACACTTAAGCAAATTTCAGTTTAATGCAACCTCTGGTTGTGTGAGAACTAATAGTTTCAGTTATAAATAACTGCCAATGATCAGATAAACTCATTCAAAGAGCTTTCTTGACAGGGTTTCCAGCTCGTGGCAGGTGTTGCCTCTAACAAAAATGTGTTAGATTCACGTTTGCTCGCTGTTTTCTAAACCAGATGTCCTTGGATGTAACACCCCCAACTCGAAATATGGCAGCGGGACTGAGCTTGGGGTGCTACGCGAGGGGTAAGACAGTCACAATCACAGAAAATGATCTCATAACGAGACATTTTTAATAAAATATATCATTCGTATACAAACTTTAATGTTTGGAGTCTAAAAGACTCATATCACAAGTAGTAGCGGAAAATAAAGAAAGTTTGCAGCGGAAAATAAAGATAGTTTTGCAGCGGAATAAAAGACACAATTTTAAAATACTATTCGAATGATAAGATAATAAGGGCAAAAGCATAGCCCAATGATAGTCATCCTCAACCTTCAGCCACTCCTGGTGCTCACATCATGCATCAATTACCTGAGATAAATATGCTAAAAAGTCAACACAAAGGTTGAGTGTAATCCATAGGTTTAGTAAATGATAGTTGAGCACAAGATTTTAATCTGGAAGATATAAGTAACAAATACAAATATCGGGTAAGCGTAACATAATTCTCTTGTTTTGTTAAGCTCATGACACACAAAGCGTTAACCAGCACCAGTAACCCTGGCGTAAGTCGACAGTAACCGCGGAATTTCATAATCATATTAGTTGCCCCCAAAGCTAGGTATCTTGCCAAATACCTAGGTAACTCAAATATAGCACACCCGTGTTGCCTACCTGGTCAACAGGGATGGGATGGTCAATCCTATAGGCCTATATACTATAATCGCACTCACCCGCAGGTGATTAATGGTACATGATCGAGGGACTTGCTTTTGGCAAGGAAGGTACTTAGCATTTATCGCGTCAGTCAGGAATAGCATACCAATAAACAATTGTGCTCAGAAAAATAGTAAGTAGCATGTATCTCCCCCACGGGATTTATAAATAATTCAAAAGTAAAAGTGGGGCTATGAATTACACCTTAGTAGCAGAGAAATGAGATATCACAATATGATAAGATGGAATAGCACGGCAAGTGAACCTCAGCACAACCTAATATATCAATAATATGTCTCAGCAATAACCTTAAAGTGAGTTCAAAATCAATACTCGTATTTGAAAATAAAAATGTTTTATTTCAATGGCGTTTTGAGTTAAATCAAGTTTAAGACTCGTGTGGATACGAGACGTTAAAATAACAAAAGTCGGCAAACACGAACGGATACGAAGAAGGATAATGAAGAGAAAAGAGGAATTAAAATAAAGAAAAGAAATAAGAAAGGAAGAAGAACATAAAACATAAATAGATTGTTTCGGTTTTTTACCCTTTTCCCAAATAGTTGATGAAATATCAAAGTTTTGGAAGAAATTATATAAATATCAAAAAGGTTTTTAAGTTATTTGAATAATCATAATTGATTAAATTAGAAAAGGATTTTTCTCGAAATTTGGGCATGATGTGCCCGTTTACAAAACATTTTCAAGTCATTACGACTTTTGAATATAAGTTTTATTAACTAATTTTTCAAATTTAATATATGCAATTGAGCACTATTAGTTGCGTATATATATTAGTTATTAAGTTTTATCGATCATTTTGTTTATATTTTCCAAATTAATAACCCGAAACATCATATTTAATAACACATTATTAAATAAATACAAAACAAATACATAAAAGATATAATGGATCAAGTGTATTGGGCTTTGGCCCAATACTTAACTTATACACATTGGGCTTTCATTGGGCTTTCGGGCCCAATTTATTAACAATTAACCATTAGACACTGGCCGTGACTCGTTGAGTCACGGCTCGAGTCTATTTGCGCCAAAGGTTTTGCTTTTTGGCTATAAGCCAAACCAAATCAAATATTTAACACAACACAATATTTTACCATGCCGTGACTCATTTGAGTCACGGCTCGTGTTTTACCCGAGCCAAAGGCTTTCAAATCAATTCACTAAACTAAATCTGAATTCAATGTAAAACAAAACCAATCAAATCCAAAAATCAATATCTCAATGCAATATATCTTATGCTATGCCGTGAGTCATTTGATTCACGGCTCGAGCCAATATAAGCCAATAGGCTTCTCGAATGGTTAATCAATACCAGCACAACCCAATTACAAATCCAAAAGGCAACACAATACTCTATGCTATGCCGTGACTCATTTGAGTCACAGCTTGAGCTAATTTCTGAGCCAAAGGCTCACGGATGATCAACATAAACACAAATCCAAATGTTCCAAACCCAATTTCTAGCTCGGCACAACCTGGGGGCTTCGCCGTGACTCTTTTGAGTCACGGTTCAAACCCATCTCGAGCCAAAGGGCTCTTGGTTACCAGGATTAATACAAACAGATTCACCATCCAAACCAAATCCTACTCTAACACAACCATTCATCACTGCCTCATCAATCTAACCTACTCGGTGAGTCACCCTGACTCGGACTGAGTCAAGGGTTTCGTGGCGAAACAAAATAGATCCACTCGTTTTATTGTTAGATCGAAAGGTTTTATAACGTTTTATTAAATAAAAAAAGATATACGAAACTAGGGTTCTGTTTAAAATTAAAAAGAAGAAGAAGTGAGGCGCATGAGTTACCTTAAGGAAGTGAGAAAAAGACGGGGAAGCCTCGGTAAAAGAGCGGCGGCTGAACGTCATGGCGGTGTGGAGGTTGGTGGTGCTACACAGCTCGGATGGAGCTGATACTCTCCAGAAATGATGGGGATCACTTGATCTATCGTTTGGTGAAAAGGGTTGGGTGCGCCAGAAAATTTTTCAGCTACGGTGGTTGCCGGCGGTGGGTGGTGGCTGCCGGAAGTTTGGTCGGAGAGGAGAGAGAGACGGGAGGGTGTATGTGTGAGTGTGAGAGAGTGAAATGAATAGAATAATAAAAATTGCCCCTTTTATACCCAGGGAGGGGGCAAACCTGGGCAAAAGCAAAGTTAAGGGGGCGCGGGTAAATATTTGGGCGGGGGTAGAAATTGTCGAAGGGGTTAAACTTTTGCTTTAATCATTGTGGGGCCCATTCGGGGTACCAAACGGACTCAAAAAATTATGAAACTTGCGCCATTGTTTCCGAAATAATTTTTATGATAAAAACAAGTATAAATATGCATAACTTTCCCGAAATCAATTTATTTGGCAAATTCGATTTGTTTCGCGTTTTCTAGGTTGTGCTGACATAACAAGGGACTAAGGTTCACGTTTCTCAAGATATCTAATGTTTCTCAAGTTCAAATAAATTCAGAAAAAGTTCAACTGCTAAGGTGATGCAAAAATAAATATTTGGCTAGTAAAAATGGTTTGGAAAATTACCAGGTGTTACAGCACATACATCATATTGGGAAATCCATCTCGGACTTCAGTTTAACTTATCAGTTCCGGTTTCAAAGAGGTGAGGGTACTTGCGCTTGAACTCGTCCTCGCGTTCCCAGGTGAATTCGGGTCCTCTCTTGGAATTCCAGCAAACTTTCACAATGGGAATTTGGCTCCTCTTCAGTCGTTTGATCTCACGCTCCATAATCTCTACGGGCTCCTCAATAAAGTTCAATTGCTCGTCAACTTGAATCAAGTCAAGTGGGATTACAGCTGTCTCATCGGACAAAAATTTCTTCAAATTCGACACGTGGAAGGTGGGGGTGAACTCTACTAAGCTCAGGAGGCAATTCCAGCCTATAGGCTACAGGACTAATCCTGTTCAGAATTTTGAATGGTCCAATGTACCTCGGGTTCAGCTGTAATACCTGAAATTTTATAACATGTAAAATGACCAAATTGCCCCTGGGAATTTAAAACCTAAATAAAACACATGTAAAGCACCAAATAATTTCCAAACTTCTGGCAATGAACAAGCTATGATCCCAAATAATTTTAACAACGCCATTTAACATTTATACAAGCCACGAAATTACCAAAATGCCCTTGGGCGCCTAATATAGTTTAAATTCAAATTTATGATTTAAATAAGGGTAATTAAATGGAATTAAATGGGAAATTAAAAGAGATAATCAAGCCATTAATCCCCTTGACCAAAATTCCGAAATTTTAGCCATTTATCCTCCCCTTTGACCGGTCCTTCTTTTTATAATTCAATCATCACATTTTTATCCCAAAAACCCTAGTTGCCGATTAAACAAAAACACACAAAAAAATCCTTATTGTGCTCATACGAAATTCTGGAGATCAAGAACCAATTTTACTGAGTTCATCACAATCCTAAGAAGCCTAGAAAAATAGAAAATCGAATTGTGGTAGCCTAGTTCATGCGTTTTCGAATTTCCTTTGTGTCGAGTTCAAAAGTGAGGTAAGTGCCATATTAATTCATTCGATCTCCATAAAATTCATTCCTTATTTTTCCTGAGATCCTTACATTGTATATGCCCTACGAAAAATATGTGCAAGGTGTTTTGGTCGCGCATGAAGGCTTGGTGAATTTCCTTGTGTCGAATTGTTCTAGCGTGTAACATAAATCACCATCAATCCATCCGATCATTCTAAAACTATCCTGGTATTTTTCTCAGCTTCTAATGATCAAATATAACATGGGAAAAATGATAAAAATAGCCCATGCATCATATATAAATCGTATGAAAAATATTATGTTATAAACCCTAGAATCGAATTAAATATCAAAATGTATGCATGCGATTTTTCTAGGATCATGTTATTATTTTTCATGGCATCTATGATCATCATATAACACTGGAAAAATGTTCATTTGAATTGTGGAGGCCTAAATCTATTATTGTGGAAATTGTTGTAAATCGGCTAAATAGAAATAAAAGTGAAATTATGGAAAACCCTAAAAACATTTCAACCTAGGTATTTTATGATTAAATATGGAAAATTGATGTGTCTAAATGATGTGGTAATGATGAGGTAATGATTGGTGATGTTAGGGTTTTGATTTTGTTAATTAAAAGTGTATATCGATTTGAATAATTAAATCTAAGGGTGTGTTTTGTAATTCTAAAAACTCAAGGGATAATTTTTGTAGGTTATTTGAACATGGTATAATTCGTATAAAATGTTAAATGAGGGGTTTATATGTAAATTTTGTATTTAAAAGGTTAAATGGGTAATTATATATAATTAGTAATTCGATTTGCAAATTAATTAAATCAAGGGACTAAAAATGTAAATACTGGAAACTTGAGGTCATTTTGAGTAAATTATAATGTTAAGATGATTCGGTGTAAGTTTGGATAATTATGGGGGCTAATATGTAATTATTTGGAATTTACAAATTAATATATATGTTTTATAATTATAGGGACTAAATGTGTAATTATGGGAAACTAAAGGGTTAAATCATACCATGCATGAAATTAGAAGGTAGATTCTGTATCTAAGGGTTAATGGTGTAATTAAAGATATTATATGGATTAAATTGTAAATTATGAAACTTTAGGGTTTATTTTGTAACTTTTATAAATAAAGGGGTTAAAGTGTAAAATATGGAACTTAATGGGCTAAAGAGGTAATTCTGAATAAATGGGGTATTTAAATAAGTAACTTATGATATTTTCATTCTAGACCTTTAATTTGATATAATTACAATTAAAACCCTAAACTATGTAAACTTGTCATATTTAACCCTAAACTTTTATAACTTGCTAAAGTCAACCCTAATTCCATAATGATACTAAATTAATGACTTAACTAAATCATAACACTTAAATCTTACTCATTATAGAAATCTGCTAATTTTGGAAACTTACTAAATAAGGAAACTTTCTAAAAATGGAAACCTGCTAAAAATAGAAAGTTACTTAATATGGAAATGGGATCTTTAGTAATCATGTCTTTACTCCTCTAGGTGTGAAGAGGGAGTAGTCTTGTGCTCTTGATCATCTTATTCAGTATTTTCCTTTGTCAGCAATAAGGTACAGATATTCTGCTTCTTTATTAAGAGGCCTTCATTCTCTTATTATGATTCATATTAGGGTTTCCCTATACCATTGCCATGTTTCCTTATTTCATGCACTCCGATCTTTTGAACCATCATGATATTGAACCTTTGATGATTATGAACCTTTGCGTATGAACCTTTGCTTATGAACCTTGCTTATGAACCATGATTATGAACCATGATTATGAACTTATGAAACATGATATTGACCTATGCAAGTAAACTAAAAACATGATTCATGATACTTGACCTTTACCCTCAGTTTGATACTACGAGCCACTCACTAGGCATGAGGGTTTCATGTCCATGTCAGTCGATGCACCGATGGCATGACTCTAGGGCAGGAGAGTGATGACCTGTCCCGTCCCTGCACGTTTATGTTTATGATTCATGTTTATGTAGAGGCAGATTATGGCCACCGGGGGCGTATGGATGCATCCTAGATTTGTTCATGTTCATGTTATGTTATGTTATTCATGGTGACTGATGGTGTGTGCGATACACGTCTTTCACACTCCGGGAGCTAGCTACTCCAACCCATGATGAGGACACCCCTCATATTTACAGGATACTAAGAGGTCTCCCCTCTACATGTTTATGGCTATGATTATGATTATGATTTCATGTTATGGGCTCGTAGTGGATTACTGACCTTTCTTTACCATGCACCTTTTTCCTTTCCCTTATGATACCATGTATTCTTACCATGTATTCATGCTTCCATTCTCATTTACCCATGTTATTTATTCATTATACTACTGCTTGTTACGTTATATCTGTTCACTGAGCTCTAGTAGCTCAGCCGCGTTTTCTTTTCCCGCGGCAGGTAATTAAGCTAGGAGCTGGGCATGGCTTTGGGGTTGAGTGTACTTGAGTGGAGCTTGTTCTTATAGCTTATCTACCATTTGATTTCTTTAAGACTTTATGTTGCCATTGTTTGGGCATTGAACTTATGTACTTCCTTTATTTCCTTTCATTTTGGATATAAGTCATGTTGACTTATTGTTGGATTATGTTTTTGACTTCCGCTATTTTATTCATGGATACTATGTTTATCTGATATGAAACCATGTATTTGTGATATCTCTACCCTTGTGGGGTCGGGGTGTTACAATTTATGGTATCAGAGACAGGTTTCCGAAACCCGTTGGCTTAGGCCTTTGACCTGTGAGGATTGGGTAGACATTAGGTTTTTCTTCGCGTACTCTTTTCCTTATTCTGCTCTGTCATATTTTTGCTTCACCTTACTAATCGTCTTCATAATTCTATAGATGGTTAACACTCGTCACCAGGAGTATAACAGTGGAGGAGATGCTGAAATCCCCAATCTGGAGGCTATGGTGGCTAATGCTGTAGCCAGTCTGCTACCGGGCCTTAACACTGAGGCGGTGATCAATCGGCTTATCAGTGGTGGAGCTGGTCCATCTGGGGGTACTGGCAGTTCTTCTGGTGGTGGGGGCCGACCCACTACCATTAATGGGTGGCTGGAGAGTTTCAATAAACTCAAGCCGTTGTCCTTCACTTCTGCTGCTACTCCTCATGCAGCAGAAGACTGGATCACCCACATGGAGAAACTATTTGAAGTGCTAGGTTGTGAGGACGAGTTCAAGACTCGTCTGGCTGTGTTCAAGTTAGAGGGTGATGCGCTCAACTGGTGGAAAGCGCACAAAGAAGCTAAGGGTGGTGATGCATATGTTCTCGGTTGTTCTTGGGCTGATTTTCGTACCACGTTCTATAATCGGTACTTCCCTGTTTTCGAGCAGCAGAGATTCATTAGGGAGTACAACACTATCTCTCAGCTAGATTCTGAGAATGCTGGGCAATATCTGGAGCGGTTTCAGAGATTAGTTAGTTTTGTGGGTCCGCTTGCTGGGGATGCTAAGCAGCAGGCTAGACAATTCAAATGGGGACTCAAGAGGTGGGTACTAGACCGCATACTTAATGATGAGTTTTGAGACCCGGCAGAATGTTGCGACGCAGCTCGCAATATCGAGATATTTCATCAGGGATCTGGGTATAAGAGAAACAGAGATGGGGATAGGATTCAGACTCAGGGTCAGAACAGGGATTTTAAGGGCCGGAATGACAGGAGTTATGATTCTTATGGACAGGGGGATCAACGATACGACCATCAGGGTCAGTCTGGCAGGAACTATGATCAGAGGAGGCCGGATACGAGGGGCCAGGATTCCAGGTTCAATACTAGGCAGGGAGATGATCGCTCGGGACGCAACAACAGTCAGGAACAGTGGAGAGATCATTCTACTAGGGGACATCAGCAGAGCAGGGCTTCTAGATCTGGTACTCAGGGAGGTTCATCTGAAGGTTCATTTTCTTACGCTATCTGTACTACATGTGGGAAACGCCACCCTGGAGAGTGTCGTCGGCCTTATGGGACCTGTTTTAGATGTGGATCTTCTGAGCATCAAGTGAGGGATTGTCCTAAGATTGGAGGTAACAACGACAACTATAAGAGTGCCAAGGACATCAAGCCAGCTCAGTGAGGAGATCGTTTTCACGAATTGTTATTTTCTTCATTCCGTTTGTTTGGATATTTTGATACCTATTTTCTCTTTTACGATTATGATACATTCGATGCTTTATTGATTTCTCGTACGGATATTTTGAAGTCTAAATTAATAATTTTATCCCATGTTGAATTTTGAGATTTTGATTTGATTTATTCACTCTGAGAATTCTTATGATCATGATACGATGGGCGAAACTGATGGTGTTCTTCACTTCTGCTCTACCTTAATAGGTTTTACTCTATCCGTTTGTTTCCATTATCTTACGATAAGATCCGTTCTGCTAAATTATTCCAAGCTATCCGTGAGTAAGGCTTATCTGATCTGGTATGTCCTGTTTCGTTTCTGTCCTATTTTTCTCCTCTATGTCCTTGCAAATTTCGAGGACGAAATTTTTCTGTTAGTGGGGAAGAAGTTGTAATACCTGAAATTCTATAACATGTAAAATGACCAAATTGCCCCTGGGAATTTAAAACCTAAATAAAACATATGTAAAGCACCAAATAAATTCCAAACTTCTGGCAATGAACAAGTTATGATCCCAAATAATTTTAACAACTCCATTTAACATTTATACAAGCCATGAAATTACCAAAATGCCCTTGGGCGCCTAATATAGTTTAAATTCAAATTTATGATTTAAATAAGGGTAATTAAATGGAATTAAATGGGAAATTAAAAGAGATAATCAAGCCATTAATCCCCTTGACCAAAATTCCGAAATTTTGGCCATTTATTCTCCCCTTTGACCGGTCCTTCATTTTATAATTCAATCATCACATTTTTATCCCAAAAACCCTAGTTGCCGATTAAACAAAAACACACACAAAAATCCTTATTGTGCTCATACGAAATTCTGGAGATCAAGAACCAATTTTTCTGAGTTCATCACAATCCTAAGAAGCCTAGAAAAATAGAAAATCGAATTGTGGTAGCCTAGTTCATGCGTTTTCGAATTTCCTTTGTGTCGAGTTCAAAAGTGAGGTAAGTGCCATATTAATTCATTCGATCTCCATAAAAATCATTCCTTATTTTTCCAGATATCCTTACATTGTATATGCCCTACGAAAAATATGTGCAAGGTGTTTTGGTCACGCATGAAGGCTTGGTGAATTTCCTTGTGTCGAATTGTTCTAGCGTGTAACATAAATCACCATCAATCCATCCGATCATTCTAAAACTATCCTGGTATTTTTCTCAGCTTCTAATGATCAAATATAACATGGTAAAAATGATAAAAATAGCCCATGCATCATATATAAATCGTATGAAAAATATTATGTTATAAACCCTAGAATCGAATTAAATATCAAAATGTATGCATGCGATTTTTCTAGGATCATGTTATTATTTTTCATGGCATCTATGATCATCATATAACACTGGAAAAATGTTCATTTGAATTTTGGAGGCCTAAATCTATTATTGTGGAAATTGTTGTAAATCGGCTAAATAGAAATAAAAGTGAAATTATGGAAAACCCTAAAAACATTTCGACCTAGGTATTTTATGATTAAATTTGGAAAATTGATGTGTCTAAATGATGTGGTAATGATGAGGTAATGATTGGTGATGTTAGGGTTTTGATTTTGTTAATTAAAAGTGTATATCGATTTGAATAATTAAATCTAAGGGTGTGTTTTGTAATTCTAAAAACTCAAGGGATAATTTTTGTAGGTTATTTGAACATGGTATAATTCGTATAAAATGTTAAATGAGGGGTTTATATGTAAATTTTGTATTTAAAAGGTTAAATGGGTAATTATATATAATTAGTAATTCGATTTGCAAATTAATTAAATCAAGGGACTAAAAATGTAAATACTGGAAACTTGAGGTCATTTTGAGTAAATTATAATGTTAAGATGGTTCGGTGTAAGTTTGGATAATTATGGGGGCTAATATGTAATTATTTGGAATTTACAAATTAATATATATGTTTTATAATTATAGGGACTAAATGTGTAATTATGGGAAACTAAAGGGTTAAATCATACCATGCATGAAATTAGAAGGTAGATTCTGTATCTAAGGGTTAATGGTGTAATTAAAGATATTATATGGATTAAATTGTAAATTATGTAACTTTAGGGTTTATTTTGTAACTTTTATAAATAAAGGGTTTAAAGTGTAAAATATGGAACTTAATGGGCTAAAGAGGTAATTCTGAATAAATGGGGTATTTAAATAAGTAACTTATGATATTTTCATTCTAGACCTTTAATTTGATATAATTACAATTAAAACCCTAAACTATGTAAACTTGTCATATTTAACCCTAAACTTTTATAACTTGCTAAAGTCAACCCTAATTCCATAATGATACTAAATTAATGACTTAACTAAATCATAACACTTAAATCTTACTCATTATAGAAATCTGCTAATTTTGGAAACTTACTAAATAAGGAAACTTTCTAAAAATGGAAACCTGCTAAAAATAGAAAGTTACTTAATATGGAAATGGGATCTTTAGTAATCATGTCTTTACTCCTCTAGGTGTGAAGAGGGAGTAGTCTTGTGCTCTTGATCATCTTATTCAGTATTTTCCTTTGTCAGCAATAAGGTACAGATATTCTGCTTCTTTATTAAGAGGCCTTCATTCTCTTATTATGATTCATATTAGGGTTTCCCTATACCATTGCCATGTTTCCTTATTTCATGCACTCCGATCTTTTGAACCATCATGATATTGAACCTTTTATGATTATGAACCTTTGCTTATGAACCTTGCTTATGAACCATGATTATGAACCATGATTATGAACTTATGAAACATGATATTGACCTATGCAAGTAAACTAAAAACATGATTCATGATACTTGACCTTTACCCTCAGTTTGATACTACGAGCCACTCACTAGGCATGAGGGTTTCATGTCCATGTCAGTCGATGCACCGATGGCATGACTCTAGGGCAGGAGAGTGATGACCTGTCCCGTCCCTGCACGTTTATGTTTATGATTCATGTTTATGTAGAGGCAGATTATGGCCACCGGGGGCGTATGGATGCATCCTAGATTTGTTCATGTTCATGTTATGTTATGTTATTCATGGTGACTGATGGTGTGTGCGATACACGTCTTTCACACTCCGGGAGCTAGCTACTCCAACCCATGATGAGGACACCCCTCATATTTACAGGATACTAAGAGGTCTCCCCTCTACATGTTTATGGCTATGATTATGATTATGATTTCATGTTATGGGCTCGTAGTGGATTACTGACCTTTCTTTACCATGCACCTTTGTCCTTTCCCTTATGATACCATGTATTCTTACCATGTATTCATGCTTCCATTCTCATTTACCCATGTTATTTATTCATTATACTACTGCTTGTTACGTTATATCTGTTCACTGAGCTCTAGTAGCTCAGCCGCGTTTTCTTTTCCCGCGGCAGGTAATTAAGCTAGGAGCTGGGCATGGCTTTGGGGTTGAGTGTACTTGAGTGGAGCTTGTTCTTATAGCTTATCTACCATTTGATTTCTTTAAGACTTTATGTTGCCATTGTTTGGGCATTGAACTTATGTACTTCCTTTATTTCCTTTCATTTTGGATATAAGTCATGTTGACTTATTGTTGGATTATGTTTTTGACTTCCGCTATTTTATTCATGGATACTATGTTTATCTGATATGAAACCATGTATTTGTGATATCTCTACCCTTGTGGGGTCGGGGTGTTACATCAGCTTTCCTCGTTTGCCAAACCGTATCAGGCCTTTCCACGGTGAGACTTTCAGCATAACCTTGTCTCCAACCTGAAACTTTAGTGGTTTACGCCTCACATCCGCGTAACTCTTTTGACGATCTCTCGCGATTTTCAATCGGTTCTTGATCTGCACAATCTTTTCTGCAGTCTCCCGAGCAATATCTGGCCCGATGAGCTGAGCTTCTCCTACCTCAGCCCAACAAATGGGTGATCGGCATTTTCGACCATACAATGCCTCAAATGGTGCAACCTTAATGCTTGCATGGTAACTGTTGTTGTACGAAAACTCGATCAAAGGCAAATGAGTATCCCACCCATTTGCAAAATCAATCACGCAAGCTCGGAGCATATCTTCCAAAGTCTGAATCGTCCTTTCACTCTGGCCATCTGTTTGCGGGTGGTAGGCAGTACTCATGTCGAGATTCGTGCCAAAGGCATCTTGGAGCGATTGCCAAAAGTTAGAAGTGAATCTGCTGTCTCTGTCAGAGATGATAGATATTGGGGCTCCATGCCTCGATACTATTTCTTTCACGTAGAGCCTTGTCAACTTATCCATACTGTAGTTCTCCTTGATGGGTAGGAAATGTGCCGATTTCGTCAATCGATCGACTATAACCCAGATAGCGTCGAAACCAGTTGTAGTCCTTTGAAGTTTGGTTACGAAATCCATAGTAATTATTTCCCATTTCCATTCAGGGATCTCAGGCTGTTGAAGAAGACCAGATGGTTTCTGATGTTTGGCCTTAACCTTCGCGCACGTCAAACATCTGCGAACATAATCAGTAACTTCTGCCTTCATGTTCGACCACCAATATAGATCCTTGAGATCATGATAGATTTTGTCGGACCCTGGGTGTATAGAATACTTTGAATTATCAGACTCGTGCATGATCAAGTCTCGCAGTCCTCCATAACGCGGCACCCAACTTCTTCCTTTAAAACACAAGGTTCTGTCTGAACACTTTTCAAACTTCTTCTGTATCATCCCATAAAGATTCTCACTTTGGAAATCTTCCTGTTTCACTACTTCTTCTTGAGCATGGAGAATTTGAGCGGGAAGGTTTGAATTGATGGTCATAACAAAAGCTCGAACTCGCAGCGGCTTCAACCGTTCCTTACGGCTCAAGGCATCAGCCACGACGTCCGCCTTCCTCGGGTGGTATCTGATTTCACAGTCATAGTCACTTAAAGTTTCCAACCATCGTCGTTCCTCATATTTAGCTCCTTCTGATCTAAGATATGCTGAAGACTCTTGTGATCGATGAAGACAACACACTTCGTTCCGTATAGGTAGTGCCTCCATATCTTGAGTGCGAAGACCACTGCTCCTAACTCTAAATCGTGCGTTGTATATTACTCTTCATGGGTCTTAAGTTGTCGGGAAGCATATGCCATGACCTTCCCTCTTTGCATCAAAACTGCTCCTAACCCGTGATATGATGCATCACAATACACCACAAAATCTTCTACTCCATCTCGCAATGCCAAAATCGGTGCACTACACAGTTTTTGCTTCAGAGTTTGAAATGCTTCTTCTTCATCCTTTCCCCATTCATACTTTTTATCCTTATGAGTCAATGTGGTTAACGGCTTAGCTATTTTGGAGAATCCCTCGATAAATCTTCGGTAATACCCGGCCAATCCCAATTGCCGGATTTCTGTAGCATTAGAAGGTGTTGGCCAATTCTCAATAGCTTCAATCTTCGCGGGGTCCACATGCAACCCTTTGTTGTCAATCACATGACCAAGAAATAGTACCTTGCGAATATAAAATTTACACTTAGAGAATTTTGCGTACAATTGTTCCTCCTTGAGCAACTTAAGAATCGTCGTCAGATGTTGCTTGTACTCTTCTTCATTCTTGGAGTAGATCTAGATGTCGTCGATGAAGACTACGACAAACTTATCCAGATATGGTTTACATACTCGGTTCATGAGGTCCATGAATACAGCCGGTGCATTTGTCAAACCAAAGGGCATCACTCGAAACTCATAGTGGCCATAGCGAGTCCTGAACGCCGTCTTGGGAATATCCTCTTCCCGGACTCTAAGTTGGTGATAACCTAACCGCAAATCTATTTTTGAGTAGTAATCTGATCCTTGCAGCTGGTCCAACAAATCGTCAATCCTAGGTAACGGGTAGCGATTCTTCACTGTTAGCTTGTTCAATTCATGGTAGTCAATGCACATTCTAAATGATCCATCCTTCTTCTTCACAAATAACACTGGTGCTCCCAAAGGTGATGAACTAGGTCGAATAAACCCTTTATCCAACAACTCCTGTAACTGTTTAGACAGTTCTGGCATTTCCATCGGAGCAAGTCGATATGGTGCACGTGCCACAGGTGTAGCTCCCGGAACTAGTTCAATAAGAAATTCCACTTGTCGAACTGGTGGAAGCCCAGGTAGATCTTCAGGAAATACCTCAGGAAAATCACGCACAATCGGAACGTCCTCGAGTCGCTTCTCTCCAGACTCTTTCTTGGACACATGTGTTAGGAATGTGTGACAGCCTTTCTCGATATACTTCAGAGTCTTGATGGAGGAGATGATACTCAAACGAGTTCCGCTACGGTCTCCACGGATAACCAAAGTTTCGTCATTAAGAGGGATATGAACAACTCGTTCACCGCAAATGATACTGGCTCAATGTTTGGACAACCAATCCATACCCACCACTACGTCGAAGCTTCCGAGTTCAATGGGCATAAGGTCGATGCTAAACGGGTGATCTAGAAGGTTTAGGGTACAGTCTCGGATTACAGTGTAGGTGTTAACCAAGTTGCCATTAGCTAGCTCTATACTATAGCTAGTTTCTAGAGAGGTAGGGGTGAGGTTAAGTAGTGGCGAAATCTTAGAAGATACAAAACTCATATCGGCACCAGAATCAAATAAGACTTTCACACGAAGGTTTTTGAGTAGGAACGTACCGGTGACTATGTTCGGGTCATGCTGCTGTTCTCCAGTGCCCATCACATATGCTCTGCCACGAGCGCCTTCAGTTCTTCGTCCATTATTCTTTGGGCAATTACTCTTGTAATGTCCACGCTCCCCACATCCAAAACAGGTTACAACCGGTTGTGCATTACTCCCTGTAGCCACAACTTTTCCCTTACAGTTCTTGGCAACATGCCCAACCTTGTTGCATTTCTGACACCTCACAGTGCATAGCCCAGGGTGATGTTGGTTAGACTTGTCACAGTACGGGTGATTCCCACCATATCCTCCAACTTGTGCTAGTGCAACCACGTATGCCCTGATAGCCTCTTGTCGTCTGTTCTGTTGGTGGTGATGGTTGTTGTTACGGTACTGGTTATTGTTGTTGTTGTGGTGATGGTTATGGTGAGGGTGATTGTTGTTGTTGCGGTTGTTGTAGTTGTTGTTGTTGTTGTTGTTGCTCCTCCTGTAGTCCTCCCATTTCCTTTTGTGATCATAGTTGTTACTTTTCTGAGCAGTACCATTCTTAACCACCTGATCCATCAGTCGTTCACCTATACGGATTACATCATCCAAGGTCTGCGAGTTGTATGACGTCACGAGCCCTTCAATACTGGCTGGTAGACCACCAATAAACTTTTCCAGCAACTTCTCGTTATCCGACACCATGTGAGCACATAAGACTTAGAATTCTTGAAATCGTTTAACATAAGTAGCGAGGTCAACGCCTTTCACAGCCAAGTAATAGAATTCGGTGTCCAACATTCTCATGTCACTGCGGGAGCAATACTTCTTCACCATTTCCTTTTTAAATTCTTCCCATGGAACATTATAAGGTCTCTCCATCCCAACATCCTTGGTATAAGCATTCCACCATGATAATGCATGCTCCATTAAGGTTCCCGTTGCATACTTCACTTTGCAGTCTTCAGAGCAGTTACTTCTTAAAAACACTGATTCCATTTTCTCAAACCACTGGGTTAGACCGACAGCTCCTTCAGTTCCCTTGAAGGTAGTAGGTTTGCATTTCATGAACTCCTTGTAAGTGCAGAAACGGTTCTCATAGACTGGTTGCACTCCTGCCTGTCCAACATTCTGGTTACTAGCACCTGCTTGACCAGCAAGCGCCGCAGCTATGCCTTCCTCAATTAGTTTCTGGATTGCAGCGGGGGTCATCTTCTTAGGCGGCATAATTCTACCAATCATTACAAATGTACAACATTATAAGTATTTGATTAACGTAACAGAATCATAACACAAAGTAAACAACACATGATACATCATAATATAGCGTCCATTCAACATCATAAATAGTACATCACCAAATACATCATAGATTCGATACTCGTCATAAGTCTTACATAATATGCAAAACAACTACAAGTTTCTGATCAAAATATACTAACTGAAGCTAGTCAGTTTACTACATACAAGGTAAACTACTACTATAATACCAAACTACTATAATAAAGATGATCACTAATCTCTACTGACGGTCTCCTCCGTATGCAGCCAAGACATCAATGTTATCATCAAAGTGAAAACGTGCCATCCTGTCATAATATGCCTGCCACTGCATGGCATGGATCTCATCCCACATCTCCTGAATACTCTGCTGGTAGTGACGACCATCGATATCAGTGAACACAGCTCTAAGATCCAACCTCTCTACAATCTTCTCAACCTTAGTCATCCTCTGCTCTAACGACACTAGATGCTCCCAAATCTCTGAATCAGCTGTCTCTGAAGAACTCGATCTCGCTGCCTATCAACCTCTACTCCTCACAACAAATCATCATTTGTACGAGCATGCAGCTGGTGAGGCGGCATGGGGAGAGCCTCTTGCTCAATCCTCCATCGGCAGGAAGCTGGTGAGGCAGCATGGGGAGAGCCTCTTGCTCAATCCTCCATCTGCTCCTCGTCATTATCAACATCGTCATCGTCATCATCATGGTCATCATCCATCTCGCCCTCATCATCATCATCCATCTTCTCATCATCCTGGTGAGGTACATCAATAGGGTGTGGGTACTTCTCTTGTAACACCTAAAAATCCAAAACATGTAAAATGACCATTTTGCCCCTACAAATTATAAAATTACTTAAAAACTTATAAAAGTACCGAATCGATCCCAAACTTCTGGAAAAGAACAAGATATGTTGTAAAATAATTTTGACAACTCCGATTAATATTTATACAAGTTATGAAATTACCAAAATGCCCTTGATATAACCGAATGGATAAATTAGCAATTAATTAGATTTTAAAAGCCATAAAATCACACATAAATGGGAAGATTAAATCACATTGAATGTCCATAATTATTTCCGTGATTTGGGGCTGATCTCCCTCCCCCTTGACGCTCCCATATCTCCCCCATAAAATAAATCTCCTCAACCCTAGTTTTTTCCTATTGCCGACTAAGAGAAAACACACAAATAATTCCACCATTTCATCATACGAATTTTTGGAAATCCAAGGCTATTTTTCTGGTGTTGTACGTGATTTAAGGAAGCTAAGAAAATTGGGTTTAGGTCGTGGGAGGCTTTCTTTTGATCGCTAGAGGTTATTTTGCATTCGATAGGTAATATTCCAAATCATGTCATACGACCCTTCTAAAATCTTGTAATCATTTTTCTCATGTTCCTCATGTCAAATATGTTCTGTGAAAAATATTCCTAAGGTTGTGGAGGCTGTGGAGCGATCGCTAGAAATTCTTGGTTCCAAAATCCACTCGACAAGGTGTAATTTTGTTTGGGCTCGTTCACACGTTCAATCTCTGATTCGGTATTTTTCCTATGATCTAACATCATCATATAGCTCAGATAAAATATATAATTTGACCCATGCAACCTTAATCTAATCGCATGAATTAAAATGAATAAAACACGTATAAAACCTAATATATTGTATGCGAATTTTCTGGATGTTGTAAACAATTTTCCTGGACTCTATTCGATCTATGTGACCTGGGAAAAATAAGAATTTGAATGTTAGAAGCTAGGTTTGATCGTGGCTTAATTATGTTCTATCGCTAAAATGGAAAGTATAAATCGAATGAAATAAAAACCCTAATTCGATTAGGGTTAAGGTTGTTGTGTTTCTGGAATTAATAAATGCAGAAAAATGATATGTTAATGATTGATCATGATTAGGTCGTGAATTGCTAAATTGATTTAGGGTTTCGAATTAATTTACATGCGATTTGAACTTTTGTAAATGTAAGGGTGTGTTTCGTAAATTCTGAAACTAAGGGGTCATTTTTGTAAAGTGCATTAATCAGTGTCGAATGTGAATAAAATATAAAATGAAGGGTCTTTGTGTAAGTATAGGACTTAGAAGGTTTAAATGGTAATTGTTGGAAAGTATTTATACCGAATGGAATTTAATTAAAATAAAAGGACTTGTTTTGTAAATTTGGGAAACTTGTGTCATTCGTATAATAATATTTATGAGGGACTTGATGTGTAACTTTGGGTATTAAAGGGATTTAAATTGTAAATATATAATAATTATGGATCGAATGGTAACTTAATTTATTGAAGGACTAAATGTGTAAATTATGTAAAGTTGTGGACTTATTCGTACAACATGTAAAATATGGGTTATTTTCGGTAAAATAAAAAAGTTAAGGGCTTGTTGTATTAATATGGTCATGAAAGGGGTTTTAATGTAGAATCTTGAAATATAAGGTCTAATATGTAATTTTTGTAACTTAAGGGTATAAAGCGTAATATTGGTAAACTTGTAGGACTGAAATTGTTAACTTAATAAATATGGTTTCAAAATAGATTAATTGTAAGATTTTATGTTTGACCTTTAACTTTGGTTAATTGCATTCAAAACCTTGATTTATATAAAGTTATCTTAATTACCCTTAAACTATGGTTATTGCTAAAACATACCTTATGTCCATAATATGGTTCTATAATGACTTAACCAAATCTCTAAAGTCTAAATCCGTCTAACTAAGGAAACTTACTAAATTTGGAAACCTGCTAAAAAGGGAAAGTTAATTAAAATGGAAAGTCAGTTAAAAACCTTTTGTAATACTCTTCTATTCTCTTAGGTGTGAAGAAGGAGAGATCCTGAGCTTGTCAGTGTTTGCTATTTCTGGTTTTATTTTGCTTGCAATAAGGTACAGATACTCTGCCCTTATTCAGTAAGGGTGCCCTATCTCATGGTTATGATTCTGATTCTGATTCGTTTAAGTTTTCCCAAAACCATTGCTATGATCCCTTTTATTATGAACCTTTCTGATTACACTCTGATTTGGACCTTTGGTATGTCATCTGATATATCTGTTTATGAACCATCTATTATGGACCATCTGATTTGACCTTTGATATATGACCCTCTGTTTATGTTATGATATCTGACTCTTAGTTTGATACCCGAGCCATTTCACTAGGCATGGGGGTTCCATGTCCGTGTCATTGATGCACCAATGGCATGACTCTAGGGTGGTAGAGTGATGTTCCGCCACGTCCCCATTCTGATTTATGATATGCGCATTATTTTGATTATGGATTATATGTGTTTCTGGGGGGCGTATGGATGCATCCTAGATCTGTTCTGTTAGTGGATTTAACTATATGATATGATTTCTGTTATGGTGTCTGGTACTGTGTGCAATACATGCCTTTCACATTTATCTGGGAGCTGATCACTCCATTTGATACATGAGGACACCCCTCATATTATCTGGTTACTTAAGAGGCATCCCCTCTAGATTATGATGGTTACTATCTCATATGTTCTGGGCTCGTGGTGGATGACTATCCTATTTCTTCTTTTATTTTTCTGTCTCTTTGTTTATACTTCATGATATTCCCCATGCACCATATTTCAGTTCTGTTTCATTATTATTGCTTTGTATATGTATCTGTTCACTGGGCTTTTTAAGCTCAGCCGTACGTTTTCTTTTCATGTACGGCAGGTATTTAAGCTTGGATCTGGGTTTTAGCTTTGGGAATGAGAGCAACTGTGTGAAGCTTAGACCTTAGCATTCTAGTCATGCCATTTTGGATTCTGTTTCTGTTATGCCATTGTTTAGGCATTTTGGGATTTATGTACTTCGGTTTATTTCTGTTTTGGACATAAGTTATGTTGACTTATTTCCTTTGACCTTTAATGTTATGGACTTATGATGTTTTGGATTTAATGCTTGTAATCTGATATGAAGCCATTGTTGTGATATCTCTACCCTTGTCGGGTTGGGGTGTTACATCTCTGGACTAGGTGGTGCAAGGGGGTGATCAACGGGTGCATCTGGTAATTGACCGAAAGGGACTAATGTAGCCATAATACTCTACATGGAGTATCGGGACAAGTATAAAATTTTCTAGCTAAAATTTTATAAAATAGTTTCATATGAAATGAAATAGTAGTAGAAAGATCCAAACATATGATAGTGCAAATCATGCATACATAAAAGTTTAAATAAAGCACTTACGAGCGAAGTGACACGGAGGGCTGATGGCTATCGGTTTCGAAAAAATGTTTTGACTCACACGAAAAATGTTTATAGTCGAGTATGACCTCGTTCTCTATAAACGGTGGCTCTGATACTATTCTGTAACACCCCCAACTCGAAATATGGCAGCGGGACTGAGCTTGGGGTGCTACGTGAGGGGTAAGACAGTCACAATCACAGAAAACGATCTCATAACGAGACATTTTTAATAAAACATATCATTCGTATACAAACTTTAATGCTTGGAGTCTAAAAGACTCATATCACAAGTAGCAGCGGAAAATAAAGAAAGTTTGCAGCGTAAAATAAAGAACGTTTGCAGCGGAAAATAAAAATAGTTTTGCAACGGAATAAAAGACACAGTTTTAAAATACTATTCGAATGATAAGATAATAAGGGCAAAAGCATAGCCCAATGATAGCCATTCTCAACCTTCAGCCACTCCTGGTGCTCACATCATGCATCAATTACCTGAGATAAACATGCTAAAAAGTCAACACAAAGGTTGAGTGTAATCCATAGGTTTAGTAAATGATAGTTGAGCACAAGATTTTAATCTGGAAGATATAAATAACAAATACAAATATCGGGTAAGCGTCGCATAATTCTCTTGTTTTGCTAAGCTCATGACACACAAAGCGTTAACCAGCACCAGTAACCCTGGCGTAAGTCGACAGTAACCGCGGAATTTCATAATCATATTAGTTGCCCCCAAAGCTAGGTATCTTGCCAAATACCTAGGTAACTCAAATATAGCACACCCGTGTTGCCTACCTGGTCAACAGGGATGGGATGGTCAATCCTATAGGACTATATACTATAATCGCGCTCATTCGAGCCAAAGGTTTTGGTTTTTGGCTACAAGCCAAACCAAATCAAATATTTAACACAACACAATATTTTACCATGTCATGACTCATTTGAGTCACGGCTCGTGTTTTACCCGAGCCAAAGGCTTTCGAATCAATTTTTCTAAACCAAATCCGAATTCAATGTAAAACACAACCAATCAAATCCAAAAATCAATATCTCAATGCAATATATCTTATGCTATGCCGTGACTCATTTGAGTCACGGCTCGAGCCAATATAAGCCAATAGGCTTCTCGGATGGTTAATCAATACCAACACAACCCAATTACAAATCCAAAAGCCAACACAATACTCTATGTTATGCCGTGACTCATTTGAGTCACGGCTTGAGCTAATTTCCGAGCCAAAGGCTCACAGATGATTAACATAAACACAAATCCAAATGTTCCAAACCCAATTTCTAGCTCGGCACAACCTGGGGGCTTCGCCGTTACTCTTTTGAGTCACGGTTCAAACCCATCTTGAGCCAAATGGCTCTTGGTTACCAGGATTAATACAAACAGATTCACCATCCAAACCAAATCCTACTTTAACACAACCATTCATCATTGCCTCATCAATCTAACCTAATCCAACGCAATCACAGCCAAATCAATCCAAAATCCCAAACAGTATCACAAATAAATAAATTACAAACCAATCAAAAGAAATAATAAGAATAATAACAATACAACCAAATCAAATAGGAATAAATAAAAATAAATAAGAACTGAAAGAAAAACAACCAAACACTAACCCTAAATCTAACCCCAGTACTGCCAGACTCACAGTCAAAGCTTCATACGAGCTCGAGGCTCTTCGAATTCAACCACTAGGACCAACTCGGTACAACTCGATACACAATAACTACAAAACTCAGCTACAAAATAAATAATCAATTAGAACGTATGAAATAAATAAAAATATAATCGAATCACCCCAAGTCAACGCGAGTTGACTCGGTGAGTCACCCTGACTCAGACTGAGTCAAGGGTTTCATGGCAAAACAAAACAGATCCACATGTTTTATTGTTATATCAAAAGGTTTTATAACGTTTTATTAAATAAAAAAAAGATATACGAGACTAGGGTTTCGTTTAAAATTAAAAATAAGAAGAAGTGAGGCGCGTGAGTTACCTTAAGGAAGAGAGAAAAAGATGGGGAAGCCTCGATAAAAGAGCGGTAGCTGAACGTCACGGCAGTGTGGCGGTTGGTGGTGCTACACAGCTCGGATGGAGCTGATACTCTCCAAAAATGATGGGGATCACTTGATCTATCGTTTGGTGAAAATGGTTGGGTTCGCCAAAAAAAATTTTGGCGACGGTGGTTGCTGGCAGTGGGTGGTGGTTGCCGGAAGTTTGGCCAGAGAGGAGAGGGAGACGGGAGGGTGTATGTGTGAGTGTGAGAGAGTGAAATGAATAGAATAATTAATATTACCCCTTTTATACCCAAGGAGGGGGCAAACCTGGGTAAAAGCAAAGTTAAGGGGGGCGCGGGTAAATATTTGGGTGGGGGTAGAAATTGTCAAAGGGGTTAAACTTTTGCTTTAATCATTGTGGGGCCCATTCGGGGTACCAAACGGACTCGAAAAATTATGAAACTTGCGCCATTGTTTTCGAAATAATTTTTTTGAAAAAAACGAGTATAAATATGCATAACTTTCCCGAAATCAATTTATTTGGCAAATTCGATTCATTTAGCATTTTCTAGGTTGTGCTGACATAACAAAGGACTAAGGTTCACGTCTCTCAAGATATCTCACGTTTCTCAAGTTCAAATAAATTCAGAAAAAGTTCAACTGCTAAGGTGATGCAAAAATAAATATTTGGCTAGTAAAAATGGTTTGGAAAATTACCGGGTGTTACATTGGACTAACACATTATACTACTTAAAGTATAAAATGGTAGAGAGTGAGTTAGTTCAGTTACTATCTGACTAACTATGCCATCAAATCATATGCAAAAACCTCATAAGTAGATTTCAAGAAAGATATTTTAAAGAATCTATTAACTTAGGTATAAACCTATGTTAAAGGACCCCCAAATTCTGTCCATCATCAATCTATTATGTTAGCAACAAAACCACCATTTGTTGCTCACACAATGCACTGGTAATTCCTTTGTGCTTAAACTTCATACCTGCAATTGTTAGTCCAAAACCAAGAAAATAAAATACCAAGCATTTGTTTCATAGCAGTATAAACGTATGACTAACAGCTCTAACATAATAGTCCTAATTTGTACTGGCAATACAAACTATACAAAGTAGTACTAATTGACAAACCTAGCAGTACAAATCCAATTTCATGTACAAAAACACACAGGTTAAAACCTTTAAGGATTAAGCATTCCAATACTTGCTACCAAGTATTGAATTTTAACAATCTCCTTTTGATTTGGTAGCATACTCAGACAGTGATTATGCTGGTGCAATTCTAGATAGAAAATCAACAATAGGTGGTTGTCAGTTCCTTGGTTGCAGACTTATATCATGGCAATGCAAGAAGCAGACAATTGTGGCAACTTCTACAACTGAAGCTGAGTATGTAGCTGCTGCAAGTTGTTGTGGTCAAGTTTTAGGATTCAAAATCAACTGCTTGACTATGGGTATAATTTTATGAATACCATGATATATATTGACAATAGCAGTACAATATGCATTATTAAAAATCCAGTGCAACATTCTAAAACAAAACACATAGAAATTAGGCATCATTTTATAAGAGACTGCAATGAGAAAAAGTTAGTTCAGATTGTTAAAATTCATACTGATCAAAACTTTGCAGATCTTCTCACTATGAAACAAATTCACCTGGGAACGCGAGGTGTTCTACCCCTAAATAGTTCATATGGTGTCTTGTTGTGAGGTTTAACTACTAAAACCCTATTTTGCACATAACAAGCAGTATTAACTGCTTCAGCCCAAAAAGTGATGGGCAACTTGAAATCAGCTAACATGGTCCTAGCAGCCTCTATTAATGTACTATTTCTCCTTTCAGCAACCCCATTCTGCTGAGGAGTTCTAGCTACACTAAACTCTCTCTTAATACCTTTTTCCCTACAGAAATCATCCATAACTCTATTCCTAAACTTTGTCCCATTGTCACACCTGATGACTTTCACTTTCTTATCCACTAGGTTTTCTATTTCAGTTATAAATGTCTTAAGAATGCTAGTTGTCTCATCATTAGATCCTAAAAATAAAACCCATGTGAATCTACTATAGTCATCAGTAACTACAAGACAGTACTTCTTATGCATAATACTACTCACAGATGTAGGACCAAACAAGTCCATATGCAACATAAACAAAGGTTGACTAATAGAGTTCTGGGTCTTGGGCTTACAATAAGCCTTGTATTTTTTGCCTTTAAGACATTCAACACAAGTTTGGTCATTTTCAAACGTTTTTTAGGCAAGCCTCTTACCAAACCATCCTTAACAATTTTATTTATGGTTTTAAAGTTGACATGACCAAGTCTTCTATGCCATAGCATTGACTCATCTAATGTGGCTTTTGCAACAAGACAAGTAAGAGCCTCTTTAGGAACAATTTTATTCATATCAACACTGTACATGTTGCCCTTTCTTGGAACTTTAAGTAGTACTTGACTTTCATTAGGTAACTTAAAGTATGGGGAAAGCACAAGACATTCAGTGTCAGTAAAAAGAACTTTGTTCTTTTTGTCACACATCTGTGAGACACTAAAGAGATTGTACTTGAGCTCTGGCACAAAATACACATCTTCAAAGTCAAGTTTACTGGTTTTCAATGTACCTTTACAAGTAATCCTTCCACCTATTCCTCCTCCAAAGGTAACATATCCTCCATCCATTGGTGTAAAGTCTGAAAGATATGACATGTTGCATGTCATGTGCCTGGAGCATCCACTATCTGCATAACCTTGATCTTCTTCATCATCTTATGGATGTCCCTGCACATAAAATAAGGAAATTAGTTTCCTTGGGGTACCCAAGCCATCACTGACTTGGGTTTGCCTCGTGCATCAATATAGTCAAACCTTTTAATACAATTGATGCACCATTGGGTTTGATTGGTCTCCATACCCAACATGCTGAGGCCTTAACAGCATTTGCCCTTTTATCCCTAGCAGTGTTTTTAGGCTTACCAGTACTAACTGCTGATCTAGCAGTATGAACTGCTGGCCTGGTAGTTTTAACTTTTGAGTTCCAAAATTTATTTTGAAACACTGCTTTCTTGTGAAAAGGCCTGTTAACAGTCTGTTGTGCATATTTAAAAGTTGGTTTTGCACTTGAAACTGTTGTTTAAGGTAAACAGTTTTAAATGGTCGGGCAGTACTAACTGCTGGTTGAGCAGTACTGATTGGTTTGAGGTCAGACTTCATTAAAATTTCCCTGGGTTTCATTCTATTAGAATTAGGGTGAGGTTGAGACCTATTTGAGTTCACGCTATCACTTGTGTTCCCAAGTACCCTATAATTCCCTGTAACCATCTTTTTCCCTTGATGGTTATGACAAAAAGCCTGAAGGTGGTCAAAGCTACCACAAGTAAAACAAGCCTTGTTATACATGACAAAGTCACTACCTAACTGATGGGACTTGAGGTCATTCCAGTTTCTCTGGTTACCTCCTGGTTTGTATATGGACCTGTACATCTCAGAATATCTAACTATTTTCCTAGCTTGTTTTTCATTTGTTCTAGGTTTAAACAGTTTCAGTTTTAACCACCTGTGGAACATCAATTCCTTCTAGCTTTACTACATCACGTTTAGCTACAACCTGATCTTCATCATCAGATTCCCAATCTTCTATGATGGGAGCATCTGAGTTCCTATTAGTTGACACCTTATCCTCAGCAAGAGAGGTGTCACTAGCACTTTCAAAAGGCCCATTCAACATATCAGGTTTATTAACTTTAACATTTTCTTTAGCCTTACAACCATATTCTTGTTTTGGCTCTTGAAACTCAGCTAGAGCTGTGTGTTCTAAGTCTATTCCTGGGGGTGCAGGCAGTCCTCTATGAGGAGGTGGACATGTGTTGTAGCCTAACCCAGACTTAGCCTTATTTATCAATTGACACTCTATGATTTTATTTACTCCCTTAGAAGCAAACTCTAAAGTGTCTACACTTAATTGAATATTATCTCTTGCCTTTTTTATTTTATCTAACTCAGCTTTTAGCATACTAATCTCAGCATTTTTAAGTGTCAAATCTCTCTTAAGAACAGCTATATCTTCTGTAAAGACTGACTCATTCTTCTTGTAATCCAAAATTTGTTCCTCTAAGACTGCTAAACCTCTTTTATGATTAGACAAATTATAACTTGTTTGATTTAGCTCAATTCTTTCCTCATCATAATGTTTCTTTAAAGTTTCATATTCTTTAAGAGCAGAACAAGTTTTTAGAATAATTTTTAGCTGAGTGTACCTCTGATTCAGAGAAAGCCATAAGTGCCATCTCAACTGGTGCTTCCTCTTCATCTGCCATGAATCTCCAGTCATAACCTAAACCATCAATTGCCACCATAGCCTTTGAAGATGTCTCTGCCTCTTCCAATGCCTTTGGCTTGCTTCCATACCCCTTACTCTTGTTATCCTGTTGCCTGGGTCTTCTACACTCTCTGGCAAAATGCCCCAACTTGTGACAGTTAAAGCACTCTACCTTAGACTTGTCAAAACCAGCAGTATCATTACTACTGATGTTGATCTTCTTGCCAGTTCTTTGAAAGAACTTCTTAGCCCTCATGCTAAGAAGTGAAATATGCCACTTTAGATCCATCTCTTCCAAGTCATCATCATTAATCTGCTCTAGATCTTTATGTGACAGCATAGACCCATCGTTTTGGCTGGTCAGGAATGCATAAAAGGTAGTATCACTAATACCAACAGTACTAGTTGATGGGCTAGCAGTACTAACACTAGGGTTAGCAGTGCTAACTCCTGCAGCCACTTTCACTTCTTCTGGAATGGTGTTGCTGGGAGATGACACAAAAGCCATATTCCCAGAGCTTAAGCTTGAACTAAAACCTCCAGATTTCTTCACTTCCTGTTCAACAATCTTGAAATTGTTATATAGATCATTGAGGCTCATAGTGTCGATCTCAGGCTTATTCTTCCATACCACCACATGAGTATACCATTCAGCAGGTAAACTCCTTAAGAACTTAGAGTTCAGATCTTCCTGAGGGATTTCAACTCCTAGCACAGCCAGTTGGCTGACAATCTTCTGCAATCTATTAAACATGTGATCTAAAGACTCATTGCTTGAAGCACTAAAGTTTTCAAAGTTTTTCTTCAATAAGGTATTTTGGGTCTTCTTGGTGGCTTTATTACCACCATACCTAGTAGTGATTGCTTCAAACAAGGATTTTGCATCATTGTATTTGCTGAAGTTTAGGAGCTGATCATTGGGGATGGTCATCATCAACAAACTCCTAGCTTTGACATCATTCTTCTTTTGTAGCTTCTCTTCTGCAGTAACTGGAGATGTATTCACAATAGTCTTCTCCTCACCATCAACTCTTATAACAGTTGTTGATGATTTAAAAGAGTTTCCATCTTCAATGATCTCCCAAAGTGCATAGTCCTGCACTTGGAAGTACTGTTCGATTCGAAGCCTCCACATCTCAAAATCATTTTGCTTCAGCATAGGCAACTTAGCAGCCATGTTGGTCTGTGTGGTTTCCATGTCCATTATCTTTTCTTCTAAATCAAAGTATTAGCCTGGCTCTGATACCACTTGAGAGGATCAAACACACTTAGAATGTGTTAAGGATACTTTGAGTTAATATTACCAAGTATGCGGAATCTACTTGATAACACTTAGAAGGTTTGTTTTGATGTAACAGTAATGCAATGGTTTGTATGAATGATGAACACAGAATATAACTCCAAATGATTCAATATTATTAGAAAATAATACGAGTGATCTCTGATATCACTAAGGTTACAAGACCTTGAATCTTAACAAAAACGTATATGACTAATTAACCTAGGACCTCCTTTTATAGTACAAGGAGTCCTTTACAAGATAAGTATCTACCCGTATAAATCTAACTAAACAAGATATATAAACAATCTTTTCCATACTTATCTTCTACATATCTTCTAAAGCAGTATCATGCATCAGTACCTTCATCCATACTAGCAGTACTAACTTAGTAGTTTGTACTATTAGTTATATCAGCATACACTAGCAGTTTGTACTGTTAGTATAATCTTCAGCAGTACTAAGTTATCAATATTTAATTCCTAACAAAGTTGACCTGACAAAGGAAATTTTTCATCAAGGTTCTCAATGAAATACATGGGGGAGGCTTATGTTATCCTTGGTATAAGGACTAAACACGAAAGTAGGGGAATTTATATCTCCTAGTCTCATTATATTGAAAAGGTACTAAAGAAATTCAATTACTTTGATTGTACTCAAGTGAGTACTCCTATGGATACAAGTAAGAAGCTAAAATCTAACAATGATAAGGTTGTATCACAGCTTGAGTATTCTAGGGTAATTGGCTGTCTGATGTATGTCATGACTTATATAAGGTCCGATATTGCTTTTTCAGTGGGGAAATTGAGTAAGTACACTCACGAATCATGCCATGCCTGACACCTAAGTGACTAGACTTCCCATTGTACATCTGACTATAAGCCTTTGCCAATGTAGCTGCACTATCACAACAGATATAAATAGGAGTTGTTCATTTAGGCCATAATAAAGTATCAAGAAGCAAGTTTTTCAACCCTTTAACTTCTTTACCGGCAGCTACTAAAGCGAAAAATTCATATTCCATTGTTGAATTTGTGATGCAAGTTTACTTCTTGAAAGCCCATGAGATAGCACATCCCCTAAGCAAGAATACCTATCCACTTGTTGAAGAATTATCTTTAGTTTTGTTGATCCAACTTGCATTAGTTTATCCTTCTAAAACTGAAGGATATACGGTATAATACAAACTATAATCAATAGTTTTCTTCAAATACTTTAGTACCCGTTGAACTGCTTGCCAGTGATGAGTACTAGGATTAGGGGTGATTTCTATCGAGTTTGTAAGACCTCAACAAAATTTAGCTGATCACTTGACAAAGGGATTGGCTAAAGAGACTTGGTTATAAGGTCTACTAAAGGGATGTGTTTAAAGTCCACCATAGTCGTTGAGTACTGAGACACCCAATTCCATCTCAATGAAACTTGGGAGTTGAATTCAATATAGAAAGCTTAATGTTTAGAGGCTGGAGCACATGTTTTTCAAATCATCCCAAAGTTTGTGCTCGGTCCTATTGAAGGATAGGATGAAGTGTTACTTCTTAATAGCTCATTTGAAAGAGTGCAAGAGCAGGTGTATGAATAACGGAACTACCTATATCAATGTGAAGTTTTGTCGGTTCAGAGAGTTTTGGGTTTTTGCTCTTGAAACATTCATAAATGAGTATGGCCATATGGCTTGTAGTGTTAGGAGAATTTAAGTATTTGAAAAACGTTGTGTGTATGTTATCTTCAATTATTTACATGGGTTGAAGGGTTTAATTCTTAAAATACCATGATTCTTGAGTATTTGAATGTGATGTACTAAGATAAAAATTCAATCTTCAAGACCTTTTCATTTATGCACTGGTTTTGTTATAAATCTTTATGCAAAAGGAATTGTACTAAATTGGGGAGAATTGTTGGAAATTTAGTGCAATTGAGGGTTTTCAAGTCACACTCGACTTTGTTGGAAATTTAGTGCAATTGTTGGAAATTTAGTGAAATGGATTCGGAGGTACGGAATGTACATCCATCATCACTCAACCACCTTGACTCTGACTTTGATAGTGGTAAAGTGGAGTTCAATGATGTTTAATGGGTTAACTCTTCAGTGAGTAACACTTTGAATGATATCCATCAGGTTGATGAGTTCAGCTTCATACTCTTCAATGAGTAGACGCTGAAGGATATCGTCAGGGAGTAGCTTCTTCAGGAGGATCATCTCTTCTTCAGGAGGATCATCTCTTCAGTGAGTGAACTCCTTAGATAACATACTCAGCGATTTAGTCCATTTAGGGAGCTCGTCTATCAACGAGTAATCATGTTGGAATGAAGTCAAACTAACTTGTAACGGCTTTGACCTATTCAAGTGCAGTTATAACTGTAACTTAATGACCACATTTAATTGGTCGTGTAACCAGTAATCCCTATAATGGGGGAATATTATGATATGATTAATGGGCCAATTAATTTTAATAATTCCATTGGGGTTTGAGTTTTCTTATAAATAGAAACACACATCTGCATTGAAAAAATACATGAAAATCTAAACACTTAGAAGTGAAAGGGGTTTTTAGATTTGTGCCTAAATCAACAACAAACAATTGGTCTTATCCGAAAGAGATATTCGTGATACCCATGCATTAGAGTCGAAGAATTTCTTTTGAAATTTTTTTACACGATTCTAAGTGATATCCGGATGCATTGATTATCTTAACCCTATTGGGTAAGTTGATCCAACAATAAACAATCCACCAACAATCAAAAGAAAATACCGTGTTAGATTTGAAGTGTTGATTAACTGTATGGCGATGCTTTTGGATTTATGTGTATCATTAACATAGGTTTAGATGTTGTTAAGCTTCACAAGGTACTTGGAACATGAATATTTTTGTGGTTGTGTTGGAAGTATTGATCAAATGTACAATGTGGCTTTTGAATAGATGTTAGATATATTGTGAATTTGATTTAGATGCTGGCATGTTGCTAGGATTTAATTCATTAATTATCAAAAAGATAAAAAAAAGATAAATCACCACAAATTATTACTAGGGTTGATTGAAGTACTTGGAATGTGTGGTTTCAGTGAAATGTTGGTTATGATATTTAGGGAATTGCTTGATGCAATGTTGGTTATGATATTTAGGGAATTGCTTTAATGAGCAGGTTTACCCGCGCGTTACTGCGGGGATGCGAGTTCCTTTGGATAATCAATAACTATATAACCAACAAATGAATTGAAATTGATTCAGTTTCACTTGACATCAGATTTATTAATACAAAAAACGCAACAATAACATTAGTAAAAAGTAATGCTTACCGCATGATTAGGCAAGCCTTTAGGTACATGTATCTATACATATATCTAGCTGCTAATTTGTAAGTATATCCTTTTGTTTGTTTCAAGACTTTATGCGTCATGGACTTGCAACGTCAACCTTGGGTGTGGGTTCTTCTCATTTTTATGAAGACGTCGAGTTATTCTTGCAAAAACCGGTACATTGACGATTAAGACAATTTTGAGCCGTATGGAATGATGTTGGTAGACTTTATATGAGCATATGTGTTTTACAACGGTACTTGTGGGCACTTCCAGGTTCGCTGCAAACTGTTTAAACATAAGGTGCATGTGACAAATAAATTGACAAATTGATAGGTGGAAGGCCTAAAAGTAGTACAAAGACTAAAGGCCAAAAAAATGCATATAACATATGCACAATTCTCAAATCTTTTCTGCTCATTGTGGCGAAAACTTCTAGTAAATATATTATCATAGGTTTAAATCAGTAGTGTAATATATTGAACACCTTACATATTTACCAAAACTTATTTATTGAAAGGAATAAAATTTTCAGATTGGTAGTGTATAATTGAACGCTTTACATATTTGAGAAATCAAAAAAGAAAGAGAAAACTTTGTGGACCACCCAACCCGAGTGGCATGTTTTGCACCCATGTGCCTGTTTTGGTACTTGTCCTCGACAACTTTTAAAGAAAGACGTATTTTGATAGATTAAGATAAAATAATAGATGGAATGAGCCATACCTAGCTGATCATTTGTCATAACCATGAGGATCAAAAACATCTTCACTGAAGCAAGATCCTATATGATCAATGCCCTGATAAATTACAACATGTAGCAGCAAATCCGGGTTGCGATATTCTTTCATATAGCATACTTCTGAATTAAAGCTTCTGCCAGTTTTGTTATCCATTATCAGATTGATTTGTCTTATCCTGCACCAAAAGACACAATATATTACTCTAGGAAAATTTGGAGTTGAAAGTTACATCTAATATGCAAACTGTTGGTATATTAAATTAAACTGAAACTATATGTTGCACATCAAAAGGAAAAGTATATATGGTAAACAACTGTTACTTTTCTCTAAACAAAATTCAATCGTACCAGAAATTTTCCAATGAGGATTGCCTGCTCCAAATGTACTTGTGTCGCAGGCAGATTAATTTAAGTTATCCATTCCGTGACAGTATGGTCAATCTACAAAAAGGAAAATGTAAAAGGTTTTGTTTTTACTTATTTCTTTTACATTTTTGTCAGGCCCACATGTCAAGTGGATTGGACCCATAAAATTAGAAACCAAAAGATGAATTTGACAAGCACCTGTAAACGGGGCTTGAGGTCCAGGAAATATTAGTACTTGGTCTCCATACTATAAAAATACTCTACAATTGCAGCTGCAATCTAGTTAATTAACTTTGGTAATTTGCTTGTAGCTTGTTCCAGCCTCTTTATTGTCTCTTGATGAGCTACAGTAGTTGGTTCTCCTCCTCGATAATCTTCAACTAAAACAAAAGAAATTATAGAAACAAAGTAAAACTAACAAAAAGAATAAAGTAATGAAAAATAAATTTACATTTTGATGGCGCGTTTAAACACTGCAATTACGGCCATGTAGAGCTGCTACATTGTCATGTTGATCACAGAGTTGAACAACACGTGGCTAATCACGTTTAAATTAACATGCCTTAGCTTGTTTATCGGGAATTGCCTATATTGCCCCAAAATAAGCAAGTAAGAGAAAGCAGTTTGGGTTAAGAGAAAGCAGTTTGTATGGTCATTATCCAAAGTCTCAAAACTGCTGATCCTCTTAAAAAGGCAATCACAAACACCCTGACAATTAAAAAGTACCTTGGCATTTTCTGCACATGAACATCAATTTTCGCAACACCATGACCAACATGAAGTTTCAATCACCTGTATCTAATAACAATGACAATTAGCAAATACGGAATCAAACAAAGTTGCATTTAAAGTACATTACGCTTAAGGAGATGTTTGGGATTGTATATAACACCTTTTACTTGTTTAGAGAGTGAACCAACAATATACTAAGAACGATATATTACTTAAATTTGAGTTATCATGGACTTATTATCTAGTTATAATAAAGCTGATTTTAGTCATCTAATCAGTTAGAGGTCATTTTTACATGCTGTAACAAATCTAATTATCGCATCATCAAACAACCAAAGCACATCCAAACACTATCTACTTAATCCTTTGATTGTAACCGGTTATTTGATTCTATCACATAATGACTTGCAAAACATAACGTAAAACATATCATAAGCCCAATTCAGTGACTATATGGTTACCCGTAAGGTCTGAGCATCCCAATATAAATTCAGTAATTCACTATTAAATTTTGTGTCCATATAACATTATTCTTTACGGTAACAGCCACTTGATTTGAACACTTGTGACAGCTTCCCAAAGCTCTTGCATTGAGTCTTTTCATCCGAAGGCTTCACATCTATCATGATTGAAGGCGTGTAGTCATTTGAGCAACATAGGTGTGAGTTCATGTAGTTTTTTTTTTTTTTTTTTTTTTTTTTTTTTTTTTTTTTTTTTTTTTTTTTATTTAGGAGGTGTTTTAACTTGCATTATACACTTGATTATTAGACAACCATGATTTTTTAATTGCTCAAATCAGTTTCTAGTGTTTTCTCTACTTGTTTCTATTGTATAGAAGAATCACTTATATAGATTTACAGCGATAACATGAAACTGAGCTTACATTCTTTTTTTTCAGATGACTTGGCTGCACGTTCTTCAGAAGTTCTTTCTCTTCAGTCCAAGTTTTAAACGTTTTTGTCACGGCATCTTCGTCACGTCGACGTCGCGCCAAAAAAATCAAAAAAAAAAGTCAAAAAGTCAACGGTTGACCGACGTAACAAACGCGTTCTCAGTAAGGATTTAAAAACGGATTTAAACGGCGACACGAGCGTTGACGCGTCGTCGTTTTAACATGCTTCAGTTCTCACTGAGAGATTCACATTGCTGTCATATCTCATTATGCAGCCTGAATTAGACAGAAAAGTTGTCGCTAAATATGATAACAATACTTAATTTTGTTATAATGAGAGTGTTGTAGTTCCTTATAAATGACGTTATTAAATTGAATCAGCGTAATCAAGGCTCGTATAACGGAGGGAAACAGTTATGTCATGATTCAAATTTAGAGAAAAATACTTTCCTATGCACAATGAACATATTTCTAGTTGGCAAATCATACAAACTACTCGACGTACAACTAATTCAACCATAATCAAACTCTTGCATCATAATATTATCGACCTTTACAATTTCCTTAATCCAAAAGAGACTTCTAAATATGACATTGTTAGGGGTGTTTGTAAGCTTATTTTTGGGCTTATGTGTTTTCGGCTTATGTTTCATAAGCTCATTTAATTGGTTTATTTTTAAACTTATGTAGGTTATAAGTGGTTATTTATAAGAAGACGATGAACAAATAACTAAGTTAAGCACCAACTTAAAAAAAACAATAAAAAAACATTTACCTGATCAACCCGATCGGAACAACCTTAGTGCATCCTCTCAAGAGTCACTTGACTGTCAATGAATCACAAAACAATATTTCCGGCAACTTTGAATGTAATATCTGTCTAGAGTCGGTTCAAGATTCAGTGGTAACACTTTGTGGCCATAACCAATTTTAAAATAACCAAATCATAAAAGCACAAACACAACTAAACCCTAATCTTCATTTGCAATAAAGGTTAAAACCCTAACCAAATTAGACCAAAGTAAACAATAAAAATTAAAAGATATGAATACTTGTACCTGCTTGTGATTTTGACTTTTTTTATTTGATGCGAAGCTGCTAGTCATACTCCGCATATTCCGGCGTTCAAGGGTTCACTTGATTCATGGGTGTTTAGATCTGTGTTGTCACGGGTATGTTTGGTTTGGGTGAAGGGTTAGATGATGAACTAAGTGTGTGTTTTTTTTTTATGAAAAAGGAAGTTGATGTGTAATTCAGTGTGTGTTTTTTGGTATTAAAAGTGGGTTATAGAAGAGGATGAGTGGATCTGGAATTTTCTGGGATGTTGTTTACAAGTCACTAATGGCATTTTGGGAGTATTACGTGAAAATGGAGATGAATAGTAATTTCCAAAACACGGTTGATCCAATGAGCGATTACCACACATGGTACGACAACACTGTTAGGCCTAAGTATTTACTGTTTTCCTTTTCGTGGCCCAATGATATTGCAAATTAAGTTGAAACGGACACCTTAAGAAAATGCTAATTGCCCCGTGCAAAAATCATCTTTAGTATATAAAATATAATAATAATGTAGTGCCAAGAAAAGTACGTATATATTTTCGTTCACATGCTTATACAAAGGGAAAGAACACAATTGAACCTTGATTCCTGAGTAGATGTCCACTTTTGTGGCCCAAAAAAACTTTTTAGATGAGACTGTCTTGCTGATATGACTTCAAATCTTCTTCTGTTAGTCCCTAGACAAAACCATGATGATATAATTAAATTAAATCCAATTTCAGTAATATATGAGTAATGAGTAAATGCATGTGTAGCATCAAATGGACTAATACTATGGATACTGGTTTTTATTATTACTCAACTTTCTATATACAAACTTGTTGGAAAGTAAGTACAGTAAATAATAACATTTTTATTTCCTCAATGTTCAATATTGTTGCTGCAATTGAATGCTTTGCTTACCAACAATTGATAGCTTCATAAGACGATCCGTAGCCCCACCACCAATGTCTAGCAATAACCTTTAGATCAGTTGTAATATACATGTTACACGTCAGTTTTTCCTTCTATAAGTTTGCATATCAACGGCAGGAATCCTACTTGTTTGTTTGACTGTAATCAATATGTCCTGCACCAGATTTACATATCAGAAGCTGAGAAACGAAATTAACGACAATGAAAAACAGAGTATTTAGTTGAAGGGGTTGTTTAAAATTGTTTCTTTAAATTCCTAGTGCTTAAATAAAGCAGCACTTTTCATAAGCAATTTTACGAACTTGTACAGATCTTACATATATATTGTTTATAGAAATTGGGGTGTTTAAAACAGTTTCTTAATTTCCCATTGCTTAATCAATGCAATAAACAATTTTGTATCCATGGTAAATCGTGCACATGGAATATGTAATAAAGAAAAGAGAAAATCATATATTTTCTACCAGCTTCAAAAAGCATGATCTGCAAGTATGGGCCAGTCAAAGTTAATCACTCACAAAACACCAGAAGCGACAAATAAGTTTGAAACTCCAATAAAACTAAAAACATATTTGAGGTGCATAATTAGCAGGTTCTTTAAAAGACCAAAAAACTTTAAAATTTGTCATAACGAATGTTTCTTTGTTATAATGACTTGAACTTCTTTTCTAGGAAAAACATTTCACTAATTCAACTTTAGATATTTTTTAAACATGCTCCTTTAAAGTGAAAACAGTAATGATAACATATAAAGTTAGAATTGATCGTCTCAAAGAAGGGAAAATCTTTACCTGTGCCATTCTACCCACATATATTTTGCTCACACAAATCAAAAGTCGGTATAAACCTCGTATTTACATTCTGAGTTTGACACTCTATATCAGCAAAAGTAACAGATTACCGGGCCTGCAAATCATCATCAGTGATACAATTAGACCAAAAAGCCATAATCTTAATCTAAAAACTCGTCAAACCAAACATCCTAATGGTCGTTTAAACTGACTTCATTTTCTGTCTTAGTACAACAATAGCTGATTTCGCAAAGCAAGAACACCCATCATGACCGCGTTAAATATTTTTTATATGTGTGACCGGTCTAGGAAAGTTAAAACGGAGTAAACTCACCTTGGCTAAGAATAAACTTCAACGGAGTCCCCCTATCACAGCTTGAATCAAATCGAGTCCCATCCAATAACGTTCTACTATAATGAACTACCAAAATCAACAAACACGAATCAATATCAAAATCATTACTATTAATTAACTATATACTCAATTAACTAATTAATTTTAACAATTTATTATAAAGCTTATACCCTTTGAAACATACCTGAATCGCTATTCTACTACTTTACTTCCTAAAAACATGCTCATTTAGACACTCACAGCTTACAAAACCTCGAACTCAGCATCACAAATCTGTCGAGAAACACAATTTTCCACTTCAACACTAACAAAATTGTGGTTCTAGCAAGTACTCATTATTCATCAAACTCTACTACACTTAAAGAGTAAAACTGATATACCTTGCCCAGAATCTATATAAAAAAGGTATAAGAATACAACTCGGGTTACATAGTGACATGAAAATGCATGCAACACGCATCAACCAATACCTTCACATCACATGCGCACCTCAAATCAACTTTCACCTCATCATAAAAAAAAAAAATAATAAAAAAAAAAAAAAAATGAAGATTTAAAATTACTCAAACACGTAAGCTAAATGGAAAATAACTCCAAAAACCATTGTACCTTTGTGTCACCCGCAACACGCATCCACATCACACACGCACCTGAAATCAAGTTTCACCTCATCAGGCTCGGTGTACAACATAGCAAGGAATCAAATTGTGGATTGTGTGTATTTTGTGTTGGTAAGAGATGGATGTGGAAGCGTAGTGGAAGTTTGGTGGGACTACAAAAAAATTCAATACACAATCAAGATAGGGAAAAAAATTATGTAAGATTAAAGCAACTATACCTTGATGTGTAGTTTCTTTTATTTAATTAGGTGATAGAATCTTGAAACCTTCGTTTGTGTAGCAAAACCCTCTTTAATCCGGCCCTAAATTCATTTTTTTTTTAGGAAGAAGATGAATGGCCGATGGAAGATATAGCGGGTCGCAAGATCTGGTTGTGTTTGATGAATCAGGGGAGAAGAGAGTGGTTTTGTTTCTGAGGGTGAAGGTAGAGAAGAAGGAGTGTGAAGAAAGGTGTAGAATTGGGGGAAATTCTGGAAAGTTAAGAGATGATAAATGGAGTGTGTGTTTTGTTTTGTGGTATAAAATGAACTGTTAGGGTGTAATTAGGGGAAAAGGATGATGAACGGTCCCAAACCAACCACACTTTAGCCACTAAGAATTTGCCACTTGGCCCATTTTGCCTAATTATTTTGGCAAAGTCTAATATGGGCCAATAGAGTTAGAGATTAAAAATTTTAATGGTACCCTAATTGCCCCCTCAAATTTTGGCTATTAGTATATAGTATAATACAGCCACAAAGTAATAAAAGACAAGCTGCTCTGTTTTGTTGCAGTTTTTATTGCTGTTTTTGCTTCATTTTTTGTTGTTTTTGTTATATTTATGTATGTTGAGTATCCTAATATATAACTATGATAATTGGGGAATTAGTTTAATATAGCCGCAAAGTTATAAATGACAACCTGCTCTTTATTCTTGCTGTTTATAACTTTATAACTTTATATTGGTGTTTTTGCAACTTTTTAGGGGCGAGCATGGGGCGGTTTTTTGCTAAACCAAACCCCGAACCGAAATTTCAGTTTTAAGTTTTTAAAAACCAACCCCCGCACCAAAAGTTCGGTTTGGTTTTTGGTTTTTTGCGGTTCGGTTTTTGGTTTTTTTGGTTTTCGGATATCCGAAATTTGAGTTAATGATTTTATGTTAGATCAATTATTCTAGCTAAGTTCTTAAAATTCGGATATCTGAAATTTCAGATAACAGTTTAATATATCCGAATATCTATATATCTATAATTTTCGGAAAACTTTTATATGAGTTCCAAAACTAACATTTCATAAAACCCAATCTTTTAATAAATTTTGATCAATTTTTCGGATATGTGAATACGGATATTTTTTGAACATCCAAAACCTAAATCAAGAAATCATAGAATGTAAGTTGAATATTTTGTCGTAAAATAATAAGATTACATAACATGTATATAAAGATGATATGTGCGAACAAATATAAAATAAAGACAACTAATTTTAAGAATTTATTATAGTGTTAGCTAAATAAACAATTGTTACGAAATATCTAATCTCTTAGTTTTTGAACTTTGGTGATTACTTGCATCAAAACTAATACGTATACATTTTTTATTGGTTTTATGAATATTAGTATGTGGCTGTTCGGTTTTTTCGGCTTGGGTTTTCATATAAAACCAAAAACCGAACCAAAATTTTCCTTTTTTTAAACCAAAACCGCACCATCGGTTTTAGAATTGGTTCGGTTTTTTTGGTTTTGGTTCGGTTTTTTGGTTTTGTTGCTCTCCCCGATTATTTTTGCATGTTGAGTATCATATGAAATAACATTTAAACCATTTCATATTGTTGTCCAATGAATCCATTCAAAGTTTCGAAAATGGCAGCCAACGATTTGAAGAAGTTGAAAGTGCTGGTTCTCGATGATGACAAGCTTACTCGCATAGTGGTTGAGAGGATGTTTACTAAACAATCATGCGAAGGTTTCTTCAATTAGGCTTTAAAGATTTTGACATTCTTTTACTGTTAAACTGCACTAAATGTTGAATTTCATTTTGCAGCTAAATCCTTCGACAGTGGATACGAGGTTTTGGAGTATTTGTGTTTGGGGGAAGATGGAGAAGATACTGGATTAGGGGTAAGAAACCTGATTTGGTGCTTCTTTGTTTTAGTTTTATTTTTATCGGTGCATTATTTTGATTATGTTCTCATCTAATTGTCATTCTAATATCTTTTTCAACTAAAGCCTAAATTTCATCATTCTGATTACGTTTGTATTCTTGGAATATGGTGGGATAATTGATTTGATGATTTCATAAACTATTTTGAATTTTGGTACGAGCCAAATATGTTCTGACCCGTCACCCAACCCAACCATTTGCACTTGCAGCTGTCCAGTTCTCTCTAAGAAAAAACGTTATTGGATCTATCATTGGCTGTAGTTGCAAGTTTTATGAACTTATTGAGTTGTGAATGACCTTGGATTTTTTTTTCACCTCTTCGTTAGGGTTTAAAATATAGCAGAGCTTGACAACAACTTAAAAAAAAGGGTAAACTGCAAATTTCGTCCCTTACGTTTCCAAAAAAACGCAAGTAACACCCCGAGACCAAAAGTTTTGCAAATTTGCCACTGAGGTTGACGTTTTGTGCAAAATAGCCATCGAGAGCTAACGAGCGTTAGTTCTCCCGTTAAGTGGCCTCACCCATGAGGTTATTCTCGTCATTTCATTGTTCTCGGTAATTAAATCACCTGACAAACTTAGCTTACCAATGCGAGACTCATGTTCCAATGGCTGAATTTGCAATTTAAACATTCAACTTCCAAATACACCTCTTATTTAGTCAAACTCATTTATCACTACATACACACACACACTTAAGAACAAATTTCTCATTTCCTTATCCATTAACATATCTCAGTGTCCGTTTGGTTTGTAAGTGGGATTGGAATTGGATTTGGATTTGGGAAAGGTTTGAAAGATTTGAGAAAGGTTTAAGAAAAAGTAAGAGAGAGAAAATATATTATTATATATAATTTATTAAATTTATATTAAATCTAAAATAATTTAAACAAATATATTATAATGATTAGGTCTCACTAAATGTGACATAAATATTATTAAAAATTATATAACTAACTAAAAACAAAAGCCAATTCACATACCTCCAAAAGCATTGTTTGCTTTTTGTCAGGAAACCCCACGTAGTATATATCTATCACGAAACACCATATTTGAGGGTGTCATAGAACCCATTTTTCCTACCAAACAATTATTTATCACCTCAATCCATTCCAACAGGGCCAAAAGGCATATACCAAACGCACCCATTAACATATCTCAGTGTCTTGATCTCGTGGTTGCCTGTAACTCATTTACATATCGGAAATGATGCTTTCCCATTACCAGAGGGAGATTGCGGAAGACATGCAGCAAGCACAAGATTTGATGATTATGTGCCAAAAGCTTACTAATAGGGTCGGTAGTAGGGGGAGCTGATTGTTGAGCTCCAAAACTTAAGAGGTTCGAGAGTTGCAAGGGCCAATGTGACCAAGCTTAGGAGGATTCAGACTGCTGATTTGCGAAAGGCGATGGTGTTGATGAGGATGCTTAGGCAAACTAACGACAAGATTCTTGACAAGATTAAGTTTGTTGTGAGGCAGAGGGTGATGTGAGGGGGTTGGTTGATGGAGGCTGGGATCGGTTTCTTTTGTTGTTAATGATGAATGTAGTTAGGGGTAGGGGTTATTTTGTTGTGGTTTTCCTTGTTTACGATGAATGTAGGTAGTGGTTGGGGACTTGTGGTTATTTTGCTGTTGTTTCCCCTAGTTTAGGTTGATGGATGTAAATGTAGACAGGGGTTGTGGTTTCCCCTATCTTAAGATTGTACATATATGGTCAATGAATGAAATGGGTCGTTTGATCCCGCTTTTCTTGTGTAGAATGTGTTCAAATACGGTTTTACCAATTTAGAGTCTTCGGGTCGTTTCACAAACATAAACATGAAAATGACATTAATCCAACCATAAAAAACAAACATAAACATGAAAATGACATTAATCCAACCATAAAACACACACTAAAACATGAAAATGACATAAAGGATATCAAAAGGGTCTCCAAAGGTTTTCTATGGAATAAAAGAGATCTTCAAAGAGTGAAAGCCAAAGTGGTCTTGGATCTAAGGGATGATGTCAGAAAACATATGAAGTATAAGATAGGGGATGCAAAAACAGAGTAGTGATAGTAGTGAACCATCACTATAAATGAACCCATTTCTAAAACATCAAGTTATAGAGATAATACCTTCGGCTGTAGCCAAATTACAAAGTTTTCTAGTAATCAAACTACATAAGTAATTATTAATTTAAAAGCAAATTAAAATTGTTTTGGTGCATTACACAATACATTATCCCAAAAGATGAACCCATTTGTAAAACTTCAAAAGCTTGTACTGGATGAACCACATCAACATTAAACCTTCATCTGGATGAACCAACAAGTGATCAACTATACCTGCAAACGCAAAATATGCAATATAATGCAGTTAGTATAATATGCAATGCAATGTATTAACAAAATATGCAAATGAATTCATTAGAGTTACCTAGGCCAAAAAACACCATCTTTTTCCCTCAATTCTTGGTGCTCTTACACCCAGTACGCAATTAGTGATTTTAACATCACTTCTTGGTTTCCTAACACTTATTGTAGGTGTTAAAAAACACGCAGCCCTTGCTCCCACATTCACAGAACCCACACCTGCTTTCTTGTTCATAGAACCACCTTCATTAAATACCAGCAGGCCTTAGTAGAACCGGTTTTTTCTTGTTAAAATCCTCATCATCATCAACCATGATTCCTTTTCCATTTTCCAGAGCCCTCTTCACCACCTTTTTATTCTTCCCTAATTCAGCATCAGCATCACCCACAACCTTTCTTTTCAAAGGTACACTTCTCTCCCTTTTATATCTAGTCCTAAAAGGAGTTGAACTACTAGAGCAACGCAAGCTAGCATCTTCTTCTACCCATCACATAACCTCCCCACATGTACCCTCTAAATCAATGTTTTTTTGAAATAATACTCAGCTAACCTATGTTTCTTGCGAGCAGCAAACAAATCTATGGAACCATTCGATGAAGCTAGTTCCAACAATGTATGCACATCATTCGTTTACAGGTGCGAATGAAGGTGGCGTGACGAATTTTACTTACGGTCGTGATGACAATGCACGAACACATGATACGATTGAAAGTGAGTTAAAATATTTACGCATATTTTTCTTTGCTATACATTTTATCTATAATATTTCTTAATTCTTGGTTTCTCTGCTAAATGGATTTTTGGTGCGGGTCCAAACAAGTGTTGATCGCATGGGTTTAAAAGAAAGCACACTATTTATTTGATTTTTAATTCAGGATATATAATACATTACTTAGTGAAACAATTCTAAACAAACGGAAACAAACATTAAAACCGCACACAACGTGTCTTTATCTGAGTTGACTGGCTTTCCAGTTTGGAGAACAGTAGCTTTAAGATATAATCAACGCTTGATTCTCACCTTTCTTGCCCAAAACATTCTACATATTTGAGTTGACATAATACCAAGAGAAAATCTAACTAAGTTGTGTTTGGTTGGTACTTCTATTTGCTTATCATCACCAGTAAAAAAAAAGTGTTCTTTATGTGTGTATAGAGTTCTGTGTATTCCAAGCATTAGCACTTTCAAATTCTAAAAAGCATTCCCAAACACTCCTTTAGTGCTGCTTAAGTGTTCATAGTAATCTTGCTGTTTGTTTGCCTAGACATCAACATGCTTCTATCACATTCTTGTCATGTTTCAAATCTATGAATTATTTATCTATCTTTGCTTATAAGTTTCACTTAATCTTATGGGGGCTTATGTTTATGACTGAATTTCAGTGCAAGGTCTGCATGCAAACTTTCATCTGCACGACTTCGGAGGTGAAATGCAGGGAACATGCTGAAATTAAAGACAATGGCAGCTTCATTACGATAAGATATGGCTAAATAATATAGTATGTGCGTAGATTATATTGCCATTTTAATCTACTATTGTGACATGTTATTTAGACTCTTTACACACTAATTAGTGAAAAAAAAGGTATATATAACATCAATTTTCGAACTTATGTTCTCTGTTAAGTACTTGGTGATGCTGTTGTACAAGACCTCATTGCTTTCATCTGAATTGAGTATGGATGACCCAAGCAAATTTGGAAACAGAATTCACAGGATGTTAAAGGTTTTACAAAGTTGGTACCAATGGTCAGTGTGTGCTGCGTTTAACTCAAATGGGTCAAAATGGTTAAAAATAACTTAATATGCTACACACAATATATTGTGTCAACAGCTTTGAGTTGCAGTCCTTCCTCAATAGTTGCACTTTTTATAGCATCCACATTAGTCACATTAACTGAATACACCAATATACGGAAATTAATATCATTTCAAATTTCATTACCACTGTGGCCGTTGAATTTTGCGTAAATTTTATCCTTCACAAATTAGTACACTAACAAATACCGTGCAATAATCAACGACAAAAAGCAACGCGCGGGATCATCGCCCACCAATAATTTTGGGCCCACCTCCTATTTATTCAGGCCCAATATCTCTACTTTATTTGAAGATTTTTACCAACTTTTATTGTATAGACTTTCCAAATTTTCGCTAACTTTTACTCCGTATTTTGTTAGTTTCATTAATATTAACATAAGCATTCCATAACTAGTTACGATCCATAAATATTTGTGCTAATTAATATTGCATATGCAAAGGGAGTATTGATAAAAACGCACTCTTGTAAAGCTAAAACTATGGTTAACAAGAACCAATGTTTGATAAATTCATAAGTTGTTAAAAGCAAATCTTATCTTGAATGTTGTAAACCGTAATAAGCTTATAAGCCCATCAGTATTTAGGATGTCTAAGTATAAGATTATTAATTAGTATCTTTTTATGGTTGAGAAGAAACATAATAACTGTAAATCGTAAAGAGGTGTCAATTGTTCATAAATCACTCGCCTGAAAGAATGAAGAAGAACAATAAACAGGATTACGAAGACCAGTTCACCTATTTTAGACAAGAATTGAATGTTTTCTTTGCGACCCAGGAGAGAGTTTAAACCAAAAAACACGGACCTAGAGTAGTTATCAGATATGGCCAGTGAAGAACAACTTTAGCAACTACCAAACTAGAGCGTTCCAAAACGTATAATCACTGAAATAGATCAGAGTCAATATCAGGAATTCACATCATACTTACAGAGTGGATGTGTAAACTCTATGATATTACAATTACAAAGTCTGCTTGCTAAGCATATTCTTCAGCTCGATAAATCTGTTTCAAGGTATTTCTTGAAAGTAAACCTGTTTCGACAGCAAGATTCCAAAAAGTATCCAAAATACCTTTGTCACCGGCATAACTGGCAGAGAAACTTTTATGAATTTGGTGAGTTATCATCAATCTCATTTTGTACATCTCGTCAAAAATCTTTAAACCAGTAGTCGTATCACCTGCTTTTAAGTAAGCATATGCCAAACTAGCGAACACAACGCTATCTCCTGATATCCCTTTACTTTGCATTATATCAAATAATCTTTGAGCACAATTAACCCTCTCTTGCTTGCATAATCTCCGTATTAATGCCCTATAAATCGAAATATCGACAATTATACCCTTCCGATAAAACTCGTCTGGTAACCTCACCAACAACTCTTCATTTTTTTGGCTGCAGTAAAGATCAACTAGCCATGAATAGGTGCAGTAATTTGGAGAAAATCCATCATAAATCATAGAGAAAATATATTCTTTCGCATTTTCCCTATCTCGAGTCTTGCAAAATCCATGAATCAATGCTTTGTAAGTAAAAGAGTCAGGTTTCAACCCGCTATTTAACATTGTACCTCTAACTTTCAAAGCAGAATTCATATCTCCAATCTTGCAATAAGCGTTAATCAGCGTGTTACAAGTGATGTTATCAGGTACAACTTTGTTTCCACTCATTTCATTCAATAATTTGTTAGCATCCTTTATTCTACCTTCTTCACACAATTTTCTTAAAATCGTGTTGTACGTAACAGTGCCAGGAAACAACCCTTTAGCTTCCATTTCTTCGCGTAAACGCATAGCTTCGTCATAGCTGTTCACTCTACAAAAACCGTCAATCAAAGTAGTGTATGTCACATGATTTGGAGTAACACATTTGATTTCCTTAAACATTCTCAAAGCCTCCCTCATTCGACCTTGTTTACAGTATCCGTTGATCAATGAATTATACGTTATAATATCAGGATCAACACCTGCCCTTTCCATTCTATCTTGAATACACAAAGCCTCATAATGCATACCCTTCTTGCAATACAACGATATCAACGTATTATAAGTAAAAAGATCAGGCGAAACACATTTAAACTCCATCTCTGCCATCACTTTTTCCGCTTTTTCAATATCCAACGACTTGCAACAAGCATGAATCAACACATTATATATATGCAAATTCGCCACTATCCCAATCTTGACCATTTTCTTGTAACACTTCCACATTGTATCAGTCAACCGCTCTTTAACCAACGTATTCAACAAAACAGTACAAGCAGGCAAATGCAGCTTTAAACCATGAACCCTCATATGCTCAAACACTTGAATAGCATCTTGGGTCATCTTCATATTCGCGTAATATATAACCAACCAGCTCAAAACATGAGAATTCACATCCGGGTCATCACAAGTACTCGCAAGCGAGTTCAAAACCGTGGGTGAAGATAAAAAGTCTCTAAGCGCAGTTTTGTCGAGCAGTTGGTGTGCAGTTTTAAAATGTCTTTGTTTAGTGAGGATATGAATCATGGTCCAGTTGGATTGTAATGTGTGTTTGTAATCAGGGTTTAGTTCAACCCATTTGAAGAAAGTGTGGGTGATACTTAAAAATGATTCGAGTTTCGAAAGGTTGTGAAGTATTTGATTGATTATGGTTGAGGTTACGAGTGAGCCGATTTTCGGTCTTAAGAGATTATCCCAGGAGCATGATTTTAGTACAATTGCTATAACTGGTTTTAGTAATTTGGTTTCATAGGTAACATGTTTTATATTAACCATGATTTGAGAAAACAGATGAATATTAGTTCTATGGTTTTGTGTGGTCTTTTGTTTCTGAGTTTTGTGTTTAAGTAACTAAAACAAAGACCTTTAGAGCACTTGGTGCAAAGACAACCCAAAACTACTCATTTGGGTTCCACGGGGTGCCACGTCATCATGACAAACCTCTCTTTTACAAACTCTCTTATCATAACTAACCACAACTTACTCATTTGGTTCCCACCACGTATAATAACTAAACAAAACCTCTACATAAACGTTTATTTCTCAAAAAAGCTGACAAAAGTACAATTCACAAGCTCGCCGTGTAGACGAGGAGGTGGTATTCGGCGAGGGATGGCGAGCTGGGGGTGTCATGGCGAGCCACGGCGAGGCTGCCATGTCACCACGGCGAACCCACGGCGAGACAACACCAGGTGCTCTTATATACCATTTGGGCATCTGGTGAAAAAGTATGCTCTTATTTTCAAATGTAGTTAGAGTGGTAGGTTCCGATGGTGCCCTATAATCGTTATTTGTGTGTCACCTCAGCATCCAACCAATAGCACCACATTAACCAAGTCTAAAACAACCTCCCAACCAACTATTGTTACCGGTGCCTGTGGTTCCCATAAACACATGACTAAAAATACCCAATTACTAACAAAACAAAATTTAAAAACAAAACAAAACAAAACAAAAAAAAAAAAAATAATAATAATAATAATAATAATAATAATAAAAAAAATAAATAAATAAAAAACCTCGCAATGTAACCCAAAGAAAGCGATTGGCGCCACCAACGGTACAGTTGGCTTCGCCGTTGGTGCCCAAAAAACAACAATAACACGTTGTTGGTGTATTGCACTGTGTACTCTTAGTTGATACATCAATGTGGTTTTTGGCATGAAAAGCTACCAACTCTCTGCATATTTAAGTTTTGGTTAGTTATTTTTTGTTCCTAACCGGAGATATCGAATTGAAATTTTAGTTAAATTAACATTTTCGAAGACCCGATTCAATGTCTTAAGTTCGGCTTTCTACGACGGATTGGAAGAAAAAAAGTAGTTCCTTATAAACTCGAGTTTTTGAGACTATAGAAGACCATCTTCACGAGAAAGGTCTCGATCGCTTCCCACCTTAGATCAAGCTGGCAAGGCAGGAGGGACTTCTTCCCCGGAAACTAATCCCATCCAGCCGGAATCGGAAAGGCGATCTAGCAGGGAATCTTACGTTGCGCGGAGAGAACCCGCACACTGTAGACGGAGAGGAAAAGACGACGGGGAGCCAACCGTGAGGCCAAGAACTCTGCTATACACAAGGGAGCAAGTGAAAAGAGTAGAGTTGCACCTTGCTGTAATTTTCAAAAAAGACCGTGGTCATAATTTATCCGAATCCGCTTATCAATGAGGTGTATCATTTTAATGGTGCATCTACAAGTTATTTCGGCGAAAATTAAAACTGATGGTCTCGTCATAAATGTCGGAAAAAGCTCATCTTGCACAAATTTTTAACTTTGATAACTTGCTGTTTGCATTTTTGGATTGGTATCTTGTAACCATGTCAAAGTGCAATTTAAAGAAGATTGGAAATTACCAAAACCAACACAAGTCCTAGTGAATTTCAAATTTCAACACAAATATATTCATTAACCAAAAGCTACACAGCGAGCAAACTAAGGGGGCGGGCAAGTGTTTCTCGCTATGTTCATTGTCGTCTAACAAAATGAAATTGGCGAGAAAGAGGGGCGAGCAAGGGTGGCGAGCAAGTGTTTCTCGCTATGTTCATTGTCGTCTAGCAAAATGAAATCGGCGAGAAAGAGGGGCGAGCAAGTGTTTCTCGCTATGCCCATTCCAACAAACTCTATATACTACATGGAACAAATTTTACTAAGTTGTTAAATACAGACAACCAGCAAATAATTATATGCATAACACTAGTCGGTTTAATCCATAATGTAATGTCAATTGGTTGTATGTTACAAGACAAGATGTTACTAACATTGTGTGTTCGGAAGGCAAAAATAAGTTAGATTAAACAAAGTAGTGATTATGAAACCCACCTTTATGATCTTATCCAGGGGCTTCAAAAATTTGAACACATTTGATTTATTTTCCGAACTTTACATTCATAAACAATCATAACTCACCAGATATTATAAACACAAAATTACCTCAATACTGCAAATTTCCAAAATTCCATAAATATAATCAGCATACAACTTGAGAATGAAAACCAAGTCATCATACGTACAGTTTTCTTAAGATCTTGGAACAAAATGCATAAAGAAAAATAAAGAACCCAGCAGAATTAGATAGTAAACTCCAAATGTTGAAGCAAAATATCCCCTCAGTTTATCCACCAGCCGGATGTAAACAGCAACTACACTCCAACTAGACACCATTATCAACACAACCCAAACCAGACACGAAAATCGTATTACTTCATTTTGCCAAGATCATCTCATTCCTCGTTCTCAGTTTCACTCCAGCACCTATGCAGAGTTGACCGAGGAGACCCGCAAGTACTTCCTCCCCTTGCAAAACCATAGTACACCATTGAACCCCCTCCGACACCTAAAGCTTCAAACTTCGTTTCTTCAATGCAGTACCCTTTCACATTCGGATCATTGTCCGCCAACTTGATGTCTTTCAAGTCATTGTTACAATGCAAAGCAACAGAGAATTCACTAGGCTGGAAACAAGCCAATACCCTTTCAATCAAAGCGGTCAAATCCATGTACTTAAAGTCGTAACCAACTGCTTCAAAACTAGCGTAACTGAACCCATCTTCGGGCGTCACATGAATAGTGGAGATCGCGTCTCCTTCAATAGCATTCATAGAGTACCCACATGGGTCAAAGTCAAAATCACAAATTTGTGATTCAGGAAGAATGTTCCTGATGCCAGAGTCTTCAGTCATCACAGCTGCAGAGCTTGACTCAGACTTAAAAAACACCGATGCGTTCCGTTTACTTAAACCAGTCATACACATTTCGAGAGTGTAGACCTGGCCCGCGGGTGTAGCGGGCTCTGCTGCTTCTTCAGCTGAAGCAGTGTACACGTGCCATTTCTGATCCTTGTCGATGCCACCCATAACAAAAGCATTGCTGCCCATACCAAGGTTTCCAAAGTGGGTATCAAGGACCATCACTTCTTCGGTGAAGCTACGGTGAGGAAAAACTTGAGCTCCAGGGAATATGAAGCTTCCTCGAGTGTATCTAACGGATTTCACACTAAGTGACAGTTCACCGGATGATTTGAGTATCGGTGGGATAGAAATGAGCAGCTTAGTGGTCCCACAAGTTTTGATGATGATCTTATCGGAGTAGATAAACAAACTGGATTCCGAAAGAACATATGAATCCACTTCATCGTTCGATAATGAAGAAACAATAGTGCATTCTGCAGGTGCCAAAAACTCGTCAATTTGGCTCCTGGTCAACGATCGCAAGCCTCTAGCTCTAGGTTCAGCAGAGGGGCCAGGGGTAAAAAAGGAAATTTCGAGCCTCTTTTCGAAGCCTTCAAATCCAATGGCAGACATCTTGTCTTAAAAAGGTTTGTTGCAAAGAAAGGAAATGTGAAACAAGGGGGAATGGAATTGAAGAAGAAACGGAAACTGTAGCAAAAGAAAAAAACTGAAGGTATCTATCCAGGGGTTATGTTATGCTGATAATGGTAATCAGGATGGCTTGCGGGTGCACTGCAAAATAGAAAATAGTAATAAAGTTGGTTAGAATACATCAAGTAAGTGTTGGTATCAAGCAATATCAAATGATGGTTATTGTAGATGCTTACGTTAGAGTAGACAGCAGATTTGAACTTCTCGAGTCCACCGTTTGGTCGAACGTCTTCAATAATGTAACCTAAAGGAGCTTCGTAACATAAGGATTTACTACTAGACTTCTTTCCAGCTTTTGACTCCATTGATCATTCAGTTGTCCTGCATATTCATTAAAACACAGATTAGAATAAGATCAAAAATAAAAGAACCTGATTATTAAATAAAATCAGATATATATATATATATGGCCTGCCTACAACTCTACATAAGCTTGATATTTCAATGAGTTATAATTCAGAAACCGAAAAACTATTTCTTTTTTAATGGACAAACTAGTATGACAGGAAAACTTTAAACGCCAAAACCGCGCAGATGAAAGATTTTTGTCAACTGATAACACTTAACAACAGAAACAAAAACAGCTACACATACAAGTTCAAAAACTCTAGTACATTGATCTAAAAACATGTTCTAGCAGCTTTGAAAAAGGTTTTAATAAGCTTACAGTCATTTGAAAACAGAATGCAGAAAATAGTGTTTATATTTTCCATATTTGGTATTGTTTTTGAAGGTCTCGCGAATCTAGTTATAAAGTGTTGAAGCTTCTTCAACACAGATTATAAACAAACTGATGTGAAACTTTTACCAATACAGTAGTAGTAATAATAAGCTACTGACATTGTAGCTACATCTAACCAACTTTAGCCATCTTATTAATTAAGCAAACAAAAGTACTATAAGTATAACCCCAAATTCATCTACTCTATAATTTGTCAAATGTTTTTACATTTTTCCCCCAAATACTAATTCAATCCCAATAAATTTACATTTTTTTTTAAATAACAAACCACAATCTATAATCAAACATTTTGATAATCCATTAGACACAATTAAAAAAAATGACTTTATAAAACACCAACATAGAAATGCACATATTATGAACGAAGAAAAAAAATGACTTTATAAATCCAATGTTTTGAAAACCGGGTCTGTGATCCACCCGGACGTGTCACCGGCTCAGCAGTTCAACCAGTTCGACCGCCGGGTCAACCCGGTTTTATGAACGAAGAAAAAAAAACTTATAGCTTATAACTATTTTTGCTGTAAAAATCAGCATAAACCTTGTGTCTAACACTAGTTTTGACCTGTTTTTCTGGGGAACCGTTTGACCCGGCCGGGTCATACCGGGTTTCAAAACATTGCCTAAATCTATAACATGCAATGAATGTACATTATATAAAAAAAAGAAAAAAAACTTACGGATTGAAAAACAATTGGAATAAAGAGAGATCCGAAATACGAAAGCTTCAAATGGATCAAAAGCCTGTTACAAACCAAAACAAATAACCACATTAATAAAAATAAATACATTATAACACACATTATAATCAAAAGATGAACAAGAATAATAACAATAACATACCAATTAATTTTTTTGATTATTAAGAACTACTAAAATGGATCGAATAATAATAAGTAGAGAAAGGTAGATGTTAATTCGATCGAGATAATTGTAGAATGAGGTGTTGCATTTTATATACAGTTGTTCAGATTCTCAAGTTGTGGCTCAGAGTGAGTTTAGGGAAATTTGTGGCTCAGAAGGAGTAGAGGGGGGGGGGCATGTGGCCTGAGGTGGTGCCACGTGGATTTTGGGTTATGTGGATTTGTGGATAACAAGTGAAGTACATTATGTGCTTTTGAGAGTTTAGACGTGGTGGCGTTTCATGTTTGTGTTTAGTTGGCTCACGAAACATATGTGTTGTTTTTAGTAATGCAAATATTTTCTTTTTTTTTCGAACAAAGTATTTTAGTTACTTAAAAGTTGTATATTTGTTCAAGAAAAACTTGTTTAATGACTTTTTGAGTAACTTATGGGTCATGATATTCAACTAAAATGACTTAATAATATGATGATGTTGCATTTTAGTTTGGTTTAAAGAGTTTGTTTAGTATCAAATGAACTTTACCGGATTTGTATGTGGGTTTCTCATTAACCAAGATATTGTTGATTCAAGTTTTGATCAAGATACTTTTAATGTGTTACTTAGAGGGGTCTTGGAAGGGAGTGCAATAAGTTCTGTCGCTAAGGGCCTTCACTTAAAAACGGCCACATTTTTATTAATTTTGCATAGAAATACGTATAATATTAAACATATATGAGTTATATAATTCAAGTTTATATGCAATTTCTTTTTAATTTACAAGTGTAATAGAGCCTCTTTCTTGTTATTGTCTAGGGCCACCGAAAATCATAAGACGGCCCTGATGTTATTAGATGGTATGGGTGTGCGAATATCTATATTTATGATAATATACAGAATATTTTGTTAGTTCTTTTTTTAAATTAAATACATACATACACTATACTTGGGTAATTTAAATGCAGCAAGAAAAGTGTTACTGTAAAGGATAAAGGGTATAATGAAAAGGTGGATCAAATAAGTGAAGTTGGTTGGAAACTTGGGAAGTTGAAAATTGTCTTTTTTTCCATTTGAAGTATAAATGGTCAAAAAAGGTTGCGAAATGATCAGATATTAAGGCCAATAACTTTACTTTAGTATGCTTAAATTCTTTGCTATTTTTTGTTATACTATAAAGAGTAATTCGGTATAACAAACTTCCCATTAAAATCATGTTTGATCTATTAATAGACATTACTCGTATTATATTCGAAAGTGTAAGTCACGAGCAAGATAAAAATATGCTAAAGAGTAAAGACAATAAAGGCCATATTTTATAAGGTGGTTTATTTTTTAAGCAAGTAGTATCTTTTTAGTTTTTTATTTGCATTCAATTTACAAGTATTGAATATGAATATTTTAAGGTCATAAAAGCATATTTATATGTGTGGGTGAAAATGAAGGTGGTGTTTGTTTATTAAGAGGGTCTGAATCTGAATCTGAACCGCACGTCTGAATCTGAATCTGATGCGTAAATGTCTGAATCTGAACGTATCTGAACGGGAAAAAAAAACTCATGTTTGAACGGGAAAAAAAAAAAAAAAATTTGGTTATTTTGTGTCAACAAGAGGCATTCAGACGCGTTAAGACACCCCTCCCAAGTCTTGACCATTAAGATCTAACTGCATCTGAACGTGTCTGAACGAAAAAAAAAAAAACAAACGGTCTGAACGACAAAATGTCTGACCGATTCAGACATTTTGGTCGTTCAGACGTTGGTCAGAGGCAAAAAACAAACGCAGCCGAAGTGTTACGGTCATAAAAGCATATTGTATATGTGTGGGTGAAAATGATTGTTACTTTTGGCCTTGTTCTTTTGCCAAATTTATGTGGTGGGGACTAATAAAGGATTTTCTATTTTGAGCGCTCTTCTATTTTTATCACAAAAGATGCTATTCCTTTCATGATCAAGTAGGTGCTAGAATATGACTCATATCACCAAACAAATTATTTTAGGGCCTAAGGAGTGGCCATTGGTTTGCTTGGAGGGTTGGGCATACCGCCGGGTTCACCACTCCCCAGCCCAGCGGTTTGCTTCAACGGTTTCGTGGCCGGGTATTTAACCCGTTCTTCAAGCCGCTGTGTTTAGTATTAACATGTTGTACATTGTGTTATTTAAGTTGTACCTAGCATTAAATGTAAAAAAAAATTTGGGAGGGCTGAAAAATCATGGGCGCCAGTGAAATTATTTGGGAGGACTGGTTGGGAGGGCTGGAAGGTTGTGCTGAGGTGCCAGAATTTGATTGGCTAAATTTGAGAGGGTTGGATTTTTTTTATTTTTTTTTTTATCACTCCCTATCCCCTTAGAATCAAACAAAAAATCATATTTGGGTTAACTTTTTTAACAAACAACGATAGGTGAATCAAATTACCCCATCTCTGTAACAAAGGTTTTTATGAAGGCCAAGATAAGAACAAGAGTCAATGTCAAGATAGTTTTTCAGCATCTATTTTATCCTCATTTGGTCATCGTGCTTTTTGAGATGATTATGTCTTAAACAAACTTTATGTAAAGTAAAACCTAACAGGAAAGATAGTTTTTCAGCATCTGTTTTATACTCATTTGGTCATTGTGCTTTTTGAGATGATTAAAACCTAACAGGAAAGATAGTTTTTCAGCATCTATTTTATACTCATTTGGTCATTGTGCTTTTTGAGATGATTATGTCTTGAACAAACTTTATGTAAGTTAATCTATTTGTGCTTTTTGAGATGATCATTACTATTGTCATTCCTTACAGTTGTTCCCTTAACACACTTAGAGTTAACTAAAAAGTTAATCTATTTGTGTTTATGACTGATACGATATATTTGATTAATTACAACTTATAAGTAAAACGTAAATATAAAAACATAATGTTTTTCAACGTTTAAATTCTTATTAGAAATCAATCAAAGAATCTATTACCCAAGTGTTTTGCGGAACAAACGCTTGAGATTGAATAGACAAGGTATGGTGTCTCCTATCTAAACTCAAGCAATGCTTAAGTGTTAACAATATCGACCCACTGAGCTATCTCAGGGATTGGTTACTCTTTGTAGGAGAAAAGGGGTATTGTGAAAGTCTTAAGCTTTTATTGCACAAAATACCTAACCCACTTTTCTCCATCTATTTGCTATTTATAGGCAAACATGTTAAGAGTACTGAAGATTAAAAATACATAAACAATAGGAAGGCGTGTCTGACAACTACAACAGTAATTGTCATTTCCAAGAACCAATAGGATTGTGCCAAAAAGTCTTCGAGTGTCAGTCCTGACACTTCTTGACTTTTAGCCGCTTTAGGGATGGTTTGTGTCTGACCCCGATAAGACTTGTTCTTATCTCTTCAAACCTTCCCGCTCAATCCCGCCTTTCTTTCAGGCTTCAGGTTCTTCAGTCATCGCCTTCAGTCTTCAGTCTTCAATCACTTATTGTTGTTGAGGAGACTGGGGTTCAGTAAGCTCTTGTCTAACGCTCACTGAACCCATTACCTTCTTCTTCGTCTCAAGTAACACTACAGGGAGATCCGCCTCCCTGTGTGGTGAGTCTTTTTTCTTAGACTCGTCCTGAGCATCTTGAAGGTAACTCACTGAGTGACTGTTCACTCAGTGACCTAATTGTGTTTTCGGTTGATTAACACTTAGTGTAATTTGTATTCAAATCCTGTTTTAAGGACTCTTGGGTACTGAAGGACCCAACAATCTCCCCCTATTTGGATATAAATTATGCTTAAGTGTTTTGATCAGTTATGAGTGAGCTAATGACTTCTGCTCATACTGAATGTACTAGAAAGTAATTAAGGACACTGAAATAATAAAACAAAGGGCCATCATTTTATTGATTTCATTACATAAGTCCTAACAACTAAACAATGTACAGGATAGTGGTGGTGTTGCAGATTCTTCAGTCAAACTTGTAACCAAGGGCTTCAAGCTTTGGTCTTTTGGATTCCAGCTCATGTTGGTCAGGATGTTCTTGGATCTTGATTCTCAGGTCATGACAGAACCTCACATTTTCAGGACTCTGTATTGGGGAGGCCATCATGAGGTAACCAAGCATTGTTTTAATTCCTGCCTTATCAATGTCACTCCATCTTTGGAAGGCTTTATCACCAAACGCATCAGTGAAGTAGAGACCCCTTTCAGGTTGTTCAATGGCTAAGTTGTTCATGAATGTAACTCCTTCAGGGAGGGCTCTGTTGCATTCAAGGCCAGGAACTCTAATCTCAGGCTCAGACTCAATTTGCTTCCTCTTTCTTCTAGAGGACTGAGTAGGAGCAAGCTGACTGGCTGGAGCTGGGAGAAGTAAGGGAATACCAAGTTCCTCAGGTGTTGCTGTCAGTTTTTCATATCTTAGCTTCAGGGATTTCATCAATTCCTTGACAAAAACATTCGACTTTTTGAATATGATTGGACCCAATTCATCCAATTCAGTGATCCCAAAGTCAGCGAATTTAAAGGGATCATGAATTTCAAAGTTCCTCTTGTCAGGACCTCTGAAGACACTGATGACAGCAAGCTTGGTGTTTTGATGAATCTTTACATCAGTGATTGGTTCAGGTCTCAGTCTGCTTGTCATAACCCATTGGTACTTCTCAATCCTCTTTTTTCTTATATCCTCAGCCTTTTTCAACCTTTCTTCTCTTTTCTTCCTGAGAGCAGTCATCTCAGCATCCTGAGCTTTCACAAAGCTCTGACCACCTTTCCTTCCAGCAAGGGATTTTGGTTCAAGTCCAATCTTTTCGGCCTCTTCACTGACCACCTGGATGATGGCAGACTTGTTCAGCCTCTCTTCTTCAACTGCTTTTGTCACACCCCCAAATTTTGTGACTTGCAGCGGAACAAGTCATCCAGGGGCACGACTGGTCATAGCACCAAAGTTGTAGTTATATTGAACGACCTAAAGTGTCGTTTAGAAAATACATCGTTTGATTATTTAAAAACATTCAGAGTTATAAGCTAGGTCCCAAAAGGTTAAACAAGTTTTCAGAAAACAAGTTCATACAATTCAAACGATGGATAAGTGCATAAAATATAAAGTGAGACGCGTCGACTCCGCGACTCCATGATGTCCATATGCAAGCCAACATGCGATACCTTAATTACCTGAAAATACATTGCTAAAAATGGTCAACAAAAATGTTGGTGAGATCATAGGTTTATGTAAATGAAATATTGTACGGAAACCACAAGTATAAAGTGTATGACAAATCCATGCCACATAAAAATGATACATTAGCTCTAAGCTCATGACCCCGAAGCTAGACTGAATGAAATGCCCCAACCGAGTGTTTGCCAATCACTCTAATATGACAGAAATGAAATGCGTTCGTTTGACCAGTTGGTGCTACCAACCCGAACAGAGGAGTCACCCTCAATAGATCTATCCACTCACTCTCTCTTACTAACAATTAATGGTTCATGATAATATAAGGGGACTTTAATCTGGGAAATGATGTAACTTAAGCAATGTAATGAGTTTGTATACTTTGGTCCGCATATAAAAATGGTGCAATGTATTCTCCCCCGAGAGTTTAGAAATCAATAAACAATTTAAAATGAGGCTATGAAAACTCACCTGATATGATATAGCAACAATGATCACAATGGATATGATGAGATGAGGCTCGGTTCCTAACCGCGACCTATCATGAATGATATGATCTAGGGTAAGCAAATGAAATGATGTTACTCATGCAAACACGTATGTTATCGATACCACTCGAAAGTTTTGAAAACAATGTTTATCGTCGAAAAATACATTTTGACGTCTTGTTAAGTTATAAACCACATTTCGCGTAAATATATTAAAACTACACTCCATGATCCTTGTTCGGTGTTCTATTGGCAAATATAATGTTTTCGTCACAAAACAATACTTTTCATAACTTGTGAAGATATATCCAAAACGGCCTCGCAAAACTAGTCGCGAATTAGTGCACGTTAAGTGTTAGTGAATGAATTTGACGTCCTTGGAAATAAAACATTGTTACAAGGTTTTCGTGTCGTGTTATTGGACTTTCGATCATACGCGTCTTGAATAGATAGAAAACCGGCTATCAATGGGATGACTTGTAAACACAAAATAATTACTAACAGACATTAAGTAATTAACGGAAATTGACTAACGACCGTTAGTGCATATAGGAAGGACTATAGGTGTAATTAGAGGAGCAAGAAAGTTCTAGAATCCCTTGGGGACATAGAACCGATCGGCCTAGGGTTTCAAAAGCCCAATTCGAGTCAAACTTGTCCTCCAAGATTACATGCCTATAAATACAAGGCTTAGGGGTTATTGTTTCTTGATCTTTGCACTCTTACTATAACCCTAAGTCTTGTTTTTCTCTTCTTCTTCTTATTGCCAATCGATCCATAACCCTTAGTGTTTTCGTCGATCCAACTTTTATTAAAACAAAGTTTGTTTGGTTTTAATTTGTGTTTATTACAAGCATAATCATTAACCCGATTATAGTACGTGTGTACAAGACCTTGATATAAACTCACTATAGTTTATACATCTTGGATTGAGATACAATACGGTAAGGGGTATCTCGCTAATCCAATTTGATTATTAAAGAAGAAGATTTGAAGTATTGATCCTTGTTCTTGCTAGGATCAAAGGTACTGTCTTTATTATTCGGTTAATCTTTTACGTGTTAAATATGATCTTATGCTTCCGCTATGTGCTTTGATGATGTAGAATTTTTTATATAATTGTTATGGTATTTAAATTCTAACAGTGGCATCACGAGCCGTTTAACATGTAATTGAATTACCGAAACACATAAAAATCGAATCTTTGATTAGGATTACATGCTAGTCGAATTTTTTTTAGGGTTTAGAACATTAAAAAATTTTGAACCCTAATTTTTTTTTTGGGGGGGGGGGGGGCAAGCCCTCTTTAATTAAAAATTAGTTTTGTAACCCTAAAATTAGAAACATGTGTGTTTAAGTGTGTAAAGGGTTACGTTCCTTGACTTGTAAATTAATCCATGATGAAACATGCATGTTTATCATGGATTAGGGTTTGTAATTAATTGTTAAGTTATTTGCTACATGTAATAAGATAGATCTAAAATTGGGGAAGACTCCAATTAATTAAATTAATAAATCTTTTATGTGCTACGTGGTATATATTTGCTAGGACTTACGCAACCAAATTGTTTGGTGTATGTGGTCCATTGGTACCTTTTGCTCGAAAACCAATGGGAGTCTTAGTTAAATATATGCATATTAAACATAGATAGATTATTAATAGGTTTTTATCAAAAAGTTTGCATGTGACTATATGATTTAATGGTTAAGATTATATGTGTTATTATGTGGTTATTTATTTTTATTAAATTACTTGCTTTTTTTGTTTAAATTATATGTTGAATTGTACGCAAAAAGAGGGTAATTTTTTTTTTGAATAGAAAATAAATTGACCTAATAACTATGAAACCTTGATGTGATAAATTATATATTGCAAAGTCTTATGTGCCGACAGTGGTTCGCTTCGCACGGTAATTTGCTCCCAGGCGAGACTAGCAATATTATAGTTTATTACATATTTTTTAAGACTTAGAATCATAAACTTTTAATTGAATGATGAGTTTTGTACCAATAGTGTGAACGGCTCACCTATTTTAGACAAACTATAAGAGGGGTATAAAGAGGCTTGACATTAAATTGTCATCCGAAAGGGACGCGTTTTTAATTAGCCTTCGGGCGGACGTTTGTCTCTCCGCTCCTTTGTGCGTCTAATTGGAGCTACCAAGTAATGCTATTTTTTTGTACAAAATCATCTTAAGGGTGAATTGACCTCAATTTCACGCGCCACTTTTGTGGTAATTATCCGAATAACTTGGGTCTTTTGACTCATGCAGCAGTAGGATATAGTGAGCGATAATTGTAGGTAATTCTTTTATTGGTGAACCCAATACCTCAATTAAAACTTTGTTGGTTTAACTCTTAGCCTAATTGGTAAATAAAAATGTTTTGAAAACTTATGTTACGAAGATGTGTGCATGCTTCTTCATACAAATTTTGATTATCACATCAAAATTAATACCCTTAAATTTAAGTCCATGCTATCTGATTATAAGAAACACTTGGAGTTAATATTTAGCGTAAGTGAGACCTTGCCTAGATATTAATGACAAAGTAAATTTCCATGGCGTTAGATCGTGACATGGAGAATTTGCAGTTTCTAAATTAGACGACTTAATTAAGTTGTAAGTGAGACCTTGAAACTTAAAGCATGAGATGGGAAGAAACATGCTTACATTGCAAATTATTTTTGGCAAATGTAATTCCCATAATGATCTAGGAGTCGGAAATTGTTTGTCGATTATTGTACGACAGATTACCATCTTTTGTACTTTCACTACTAGCAAATCAACTGATGTAGTGAAACTATGGAAATTTGGATCCTAGTTTTCAAGAAAATTCAATGGTTATATGAATATTTCCTTGGGTATTTTATTTTCTTGAAAATATTGTATTATTGAAAATACTAAAATTGAATTTTGTAAATTCTTTTAATGTATTAATGCAACGTTAAACCGTAAAAGTGGGACATTCTTTTAGTGGAAAATTGATCTACACCCATAGGGGTTTTTGGCGAGAGTCAACTTTACTAAAAGAATAAACCTAGTCTCCTTTCTTTGAGAGAAGAGTGAGACTTAATCCTATTCCTTTTCATGAATGAGAAAGGTATGATAGGAAAATTAGAATTTTCTAAATTCTAAGAAATAACTTATAGCAAACTTTAATAGTTAAGCAAATTGCACATTTTCTGAGTTATTTAATTAGAAGCTAGACTGATTACCGCAAAATTGGTAAAATGCAAACTAGCACACTTTGTCTAGTTGTTGTGCTTTGACCACTGAAAGATGCTACATACCATTGTGGGGATGGTAGACATATTAAGGAAAATTGCATGCCCAATTTTCAAGTTAATTGTATTGATGGATAGTCCATCATCTACATAGTAGAATACACTCTTTTTAGTACCTAATTAATTGTTACGAATGGGTCTTCTCAAAGGTGTAACGAAGTTAATAGCACACTATTTGCGTTGACTGGTTATGAAACACTTACAATGTTGTCAAATCCAGTGGGAGCATTGTGTTGTAATTACTGAATAGTGAATTATTGTAATGATCTTTAATTCAGTGGGAGCTACAAGCTTTGTCATCTTGGTAGTAACCCAAATTATCTCTAGAATGTCTTGAGATAATTACTTTCCAATTGTAGACACTTGTGGTTTTAAGGATAGTCATGTACGTTTCCTTAATAGACAAGGTGGTTCTGTATCTACTAGTATCTATGACACAATCATATTGATCACATAAAAAGACGAGTGACGTGTTGTTTATCTGATACATGATGTTGTTCCATGCACAAGTGGGAGAAATCTTATATTGTGTGCAAGGTACAACATATAGGAATATGATTTAAAGAACTGTCTTGACCGCAAGGTAAGAACTAACGTTCTAAATATGACTAATACACCTCTAAGTCTAGAAACACTTGTTGTTGAAATTTAGCTTAAGTGAGACCTTGACTAGATTACAACAACAAGGTGAAATTCCATGATTACGTGAGACCGTACGTGGAGAATTACTGTTTCTTAATTAGATACCTATTAGAACAAGTGTCAATAAGGATAATGAGACTACTTCAAAATAAATATTTACGTATTATTGAAATGACATAAATAAATGAAGTAATCTAATACTACTTCAAATTTGAATATTTATGTATTCTTGGAATGTCATAAATATATGAAGTAATAAATTAACTTGAAATTACTATTGAAACCAAATTGTGATGTTCATAATTACTTTAGTTATATATGTTTATACTTTATTGTAAAACTATAAATATGAAGTTTTTTAATTGAGTATGAGTTGTATATACTCAATAAGACTCCAACCTAGAAGATTAATAAGACACCATTTATTATGGAATATGATGAATCACATTAAGTCTTAAAATTGAAGTTCTGAATTTGTTAAACTACTTATGAGTAGGTTATTAACAAACTTAATGTAAGGAACTGTCATTATGTATTTGTAATGTCACAAAAGAGTACAATTTAATGTTGCTCTGCTTGTTAAGTATTTATAGATAGTCTATAAATTGCAAAAGGCAAGTGGGAGTTTTTATCTTGAAAGATAAAGTTAGAAGATACATAATCTTCTGAATAAATACACTAGTAAATGTCATGATAAGGATTAAACATGTTAATGTTAAATCTAAAGATGACGGAATTCTCATTCATAGATCCGCAAGGATATCTCAAATATTTGAATAATATGTTGAGGATTATGAGTTACAAGATTATGGTAAACCTGTTGGTCATTAAGATGAATTGCAAATATTGAATTTGGCAAATTACTCATACTATGAATGCTTAGATGCAGGCCAAAAAGATAACTAGTTTTGGAAACTTAGTTAATCATGAACTTTATAGTTAGACTATAGAAAGAAGGTTAATTTCTACGAAGGGAATAAAAATCCTAGAGGTTGTGTAGAAATCATATGGACAATTTTGTATACATATTTAATGTATGAAAAGATTATAAATCACACTTAAGCAATTAACTGTGATTGAATATTCTTTCTAGGCATATTAAATGTATAAAGATTATGATTGTCATTCTTAGTTTCATTAATATGAAATTAACAATGGAATATCAAAACTCTTTCTTGAGTAATTACTTGTGCGAGGACGATAAGTAATTAAAATGAGTATTTGAATTCAAATAATCTTTGGAAGTATACAAAGTGCAATAATTCATGAATGGATTAATGCATGCATCTAGGAGATACACTTATGTTTAATTATTAAATCCAAGTTTTGATTTATAATTAAAATAAGATAATTCCTTAGTATTCCTAAAAGCTAGTGGGTGTGTTATATTTATTTTCTTATTTCATATATGTTTTATAACATATATGAAGTAACATTCCATAAACGTTAAATGTTAAGTCTTAGTTTGGAATGAAACTTCACTTGAAGATTTAGAAAATAAACATACAACCTTGGAATATATGTTTATTGTTATAAACATAAGCGGTAAAATAACTGATTCTAATAGAACATGATATACTATTAGAGAGTCTAAATAGAAACATATCTTTGAAAAGATATAACATGAATAAAATCTAAGTTTGACACAAGGATTTTTCATGTACATCATGTTATTTGTTGTATCATGCTTGGATGAAAGATGATTTGACAACATTAATATCTAATTGAAAGTTATTAGATAACTAAGTGTAATGGATATGGTTGGATATATAATTAACATCCTCAGCCTGGAATTGCTCCTAAATTCTAAGTATGAACCATATGACAAATTGTTGCGTAATCGTTATAGCCGACAAATCTTGAAAGATTGGAAGGTATCAAACATTACACAATGGATATTAAAGTTTACGGAATTTTAAAGAGCATATTGTTGTTTGCATACAATTATGCTAATAAAATTGAGATGATACTCAGTACTAGTCATGGTAGGATTTCATCCTTGTTAATGGCCATGTGTACTAGTTATGCTTAACTATGAGCATAGTTGCATTGTACATTAAAGAATTAGAATACTTTAAACTATAAAAGGTTTGATAGTTTAATTGTCATAAATTGGTGGTTGAGGATGTCACACATTTTATGAAATATTATTTGGCAATATCAAGATAGTTGAATGCACACATACAAGAATTTTACTAATTGAGTTATTGAAATAAGTATTCTCAAAATTCCGATAGATCAAGATTGGTTGACTTATGTCTTGTCAACAAGTATGATTGACATGACTTGAGGCATAATTCATTAATAAGAATTATCATGCATTGATCTATTTAGTATTTGGATAATGGGATGTTATGAACAATTATTATTTTAATGAAATAAAATACTTGTTATGTTTGATTATCATTTTCTTAATAATATATCCTATATTTGCATGTTTAAATCCGTGAATAACTTATGTTATTCTAAATTGTCCGTTGTCACTTAATGATATGGGAATATCATTAAATCAAGACAAATCTGAGTATTGGTAGAATATACTTGAAAGTATATTGATGCGTTGACGTGCCAATTTCACATGATATTCAATGAATTGAATATAGGACTTATCCCGACTTTATGAGTTTACTTTATGGATCTTGTCATCAAGTAAATCATGTATATATAGTTAACCTCAGACTTGAGATACCAGATAACTGTCATGGATGTAGTGCATTTCTGTGAAGCAATTTACTGCTATACGTAACTGGTAGCTATAAGGATTGTTTTCAGGAATGTTGCAAAGTTCATGGGTTAGGCTCATAGTCAAGAGAGAATTTGTTCATTCAAATTTGTTTGAAGTTTAATACTGCTGGGCCCCTCGTAGGGTTGACAAGATGTTTACATGTGCACGCCCAAGATCTCCTCTGAATATGTTCAGAAGATTTGGTAATCTTGCTCAATCAGAAACAACGAGAAACAGAATGGTTAATAAAGAATGACTGAGATCCATATCTTTATTAATGTAGTATTAGAAACAAAATGATGAGTATGATGATGAATCATCAAATGGTTTTTCCAGGAGACCACCACCCGAGTTGTACTAGGGGCATTGGCGTGTTGCTAGACGCTAACCAATGTCATTACACTATTAATAGATGTCCAAGTGGGAGCTGTTAAGTTTATGGACAAATATTAAACGTGTATGACTAGAATCGAACTCGGGACCATGGGATTGCACACATTACATATGAAGGATTAATGTATAATAATTAATATATATAAACCGTTATATATTTAATTATTTAAACACAAAATAATGACTAACGGACGTTAAGGAATTAACGCGAATTGACTAACGACCGTTAGTGAATAAAGGAAGGACTATAGGTGTAATTAGAGGAGCAAGAAAGTTCTAGAATCCCTTGGGGGCATAGAACCGATCGGCCTAGGGTTTCAAAAGCCCAATTCGAGTCAAACTTGTCCTCCAAGATTACATGCCTATAAATACAAGGTTTAGGGGTTATTGTTTCTTGATCTTTGCACTCTTACTATAACCCGAAGTCTTGTTTTTCTCTTCTTCTTCTTATTGCCAATCGATCCATAACCCTTAGGGTTTTGGTCGATCCAACTTTTATTAAAACAAAGTTTGTTTGGTTTTAATTTGTGTTTATTACTAGCATAATCATTAACCCGGTTATAGTATGTGTGTACAAGACCTTGGTATAAACTCACTATAGTTTATACATCTTGGATTGAGATACAAAATGGTAAGGGGTATCTCGCTAATCCAATTTGATTATTAAAGAAGAAGATTTGAAGTATTGATCCTTGTTCTTGCTAGGATCAAAGGTACATGTCTTTATTATTCGGTTAATCTTTTACGTGTTAACTATGATCTTATGCTTCCGCTATGTGCTTTGATGATGTAGAATTATTTATATAATTGTTATGGTATTTAAATTCTAACACACAACGCTATCTCCTGATATCCCTTTACTTTGCATTATATCAAATAATCTTAGAGCACAATTAACCCTCTCTTGCTTGCATAATCTCTGTATTAATGCCCTATAAATCGAAATATCGACAATTATACCTTTCCGATAAAACTCGTCTGGTAACTTCACCAACACCTCATCATTCTTTTTGCTGCAGTAAAGATCAACTAGCCATGAATACGTGTAGTAATTAGGAGAAAATCCATCATAAATCATAAAGAAAATAAATTCTTTCGCATTTTCCATCTCGAGTCTTGCAAAATCCATGAATCAATGCTTTGTAAGTAAAAGAGTCAGGTTTCAACCCGCTATTTAACATTGTACCTCTAACTTTCAAAGCAGAATTCATATCTCCAATCTTGCAATAGGTGTTAATCAGCGTGTTACAAGTGATGTTATCGGGTACAACTTTGTTTCCACTCATTTCATTCAATAATTTGTTAGCATCCTTTATTCTACCTTCTTCACACAATTTTCTTAAAATCGTGTTGTACGTAACAGTGCCAGGAAACAACCCTTTAGCTTCCATTTCTTCGCGCAAACGCATAGCTTTGTCATAGCTGTTTACTCTACAAAAACCGTCAATCAAAGTAGTGTATGTCACATGATTTGGAGTAACACATTTGATTTCCTTAAACATTCTCAAAGCCTCCCTCATTCGACCGTGTTTACAATAGCCGTTGATCAAGGAATTATAAGTTATAATATCAGGATCAACACCCTCTCTTTCCATTCTATCTTGAACACACAAAGCCTCATAATGCATACCCTTCTTGCAATACAACGATATCAACGTATTATAAGTAAAAAGATCAGGCAAAACACACTTAAACTCCATCTCTGCCGTCACTTCTTCCGCTTTTTCAACATCCAACGACTTACAACAAGCATGAATCAACACATTATATATATGTAGATTCGGAACTATCCCAATCTTGACCATTTTTTTTATAACACTTCCACATTGTATCAGTCAACCGCTCTTTTACCAACGTATTCAACAAAACAGTACAAGCCGGTAAATGCAGCTTCAAACCAAGAACCCTCATATGCTCAAACACCTGAATAGCTTCTTGGGTCATCTTCATATTCGCGTAATATATCACTAACCAGCTCAAAACATGAGAATTCACATCTGGGTCATCCCAAGTACTTCCCAGCGAGTTCAAAACCGTGGGCGAAGATAAAAAGTCTCTAAGCGCAATTTTGTCGAGCAGTTGGTGTGCAGTTTTAAAATGTTTTTGTTTAGTGAGGATATGAATCATGGTCCAGTTGGATTGTAATGTGTGTTTGTAATCAGGGTTTAACTCAACCCATTTGAAGAAAGTGTGGGTGATATTTAAAAATGATTCGAGTTTCGAAAGGTTGTGAAGTATTTGATTGATTGTGGTTGAGGTTATGAGTGAGCCGATTTTAGGTCTTAAGAGATAATCCGAGGAACATGATTTTAGTACAATTGCTATAACTGGTTTTAGTGATTTGGTTTCATTTGTAACATGTTTTATAGTAACCATGATTTGAGAAAACAGATGAATATTAGAGCAATAGGTGTCATGGGCAAGCAAAAGTCCTCGTTCGGGTCTCACGGGGTGTCACGTCACCATGACATACCTCCCTTTACAACCCCTTTCCCATAACATAGCACAACTTACTAATTTGCGTCCACCACTATCTATTTTTATATTTTTTATTCAAATATTCAAATAAACTAAGTTCATTTCATAAAAATAAAAATACAATACATCAAATTTAAACACATACGAAACATAAACTAACGATACGAAAAAAAACGATACGGGATTTAAAATCACGATACAACAAATATTAATAATACGAAACTTAAACATTTTACTCGCCATCTTGATATTTCTTCATTATTTGTTCTTGCCTCTTGCGAATGATAGCGGCGTTGGCCGGTGTGGTCATGTCGGGATCTATCATCAGAAACTTCATTTCCTTCATCTCTAACGACTTTACTTCCTTCTCCCTCCTCGCCTCGTACGCGGCCATTTGAACGTCCGCTTTTTGCGAATATTTTTCGGATAATTGTCCCGAAAAACTACTCGTTTGACTCCCACCGGAGCTCGCCGCGCTCGACGTTGAAGTCGACTTTTGTTTCTTTGAAGGTCGCGCTTTGTAGGCGCCGTCGGGACGAGGACGTCTGTCAGGACCAAAAATATCCTCGAGACATGAAATGTCAATCGGATCCTCCGCATCCCATTTAGGGTACTTTTTCAAAATATCCCACACGTGAACATATACGAACTTTTTCCCGCAAAAGCGCTGTTCAAAATTTTCCTTCGCATTCTCGAGGTGATCGTTGTCATTTTCACCGCTTCTACGCTGCAAATGTTTGTAGACAGCGTTGAATTTTTTGCAATCACCGTTAACCCGTGTCCATTTACCAATGAGCATATTTTTGGAATGAGGCTCACGGCCAGATTAATCGTTGAACATATCCAGAATTTGGTTCCAAAAGAATTTATCGGAACGGTCATTTCCAATATATTTGTCTTGGGAAATTTCTATCCAAATTTCCGCAAGCAGCTTCTCTTCTTCCTTGGACCAGTTTCTCTTCCCACCCAACACCACCTCAAGGTCATCATCATCGTCCAAGTCCAAATTCACGACTTTTTTTGATTTTTTGGCCATTGTTTTTTTTCCTCATGATTTGGACTGTTCACGGGGTTGAGGCACTTTGAATTGAGAATCTGGTTGCGGTATAGGAAATGATGAAGGTTGGGATTCGAATCCTTGAAACGCAAATTGTTTGAAACACCCCAACCCGAAAAGGACCTAAGTGTAACATTATGGTGTCAATCAGAATATATAAAAGCAAGCGGGAGACTTCTTATTAAATACTAAGTCAAGAATTATAAAGACTTCCAGAATATAATCCGATCAATAGTCTAAAAAGAAATACATATCCCAAGCATAATTATAATCCAACAATGGGGAAACTAATCAAGGGTAGGTCCTCTAGCTCCTACTCTCAACACTAATGCCCAGCATCCCGCTTATAACCTGCCGCAGAGAAAAGAAAATGCGGTTGAGCTAACGCACAGTGAACAAATATAAAAAATTGAAAGGTAATAAGCGTATACGAAAAGAATAAGCGAATAAATCCAAGAGAACCTGCTAAACAAGATGTCAAACAGAATATGGAACATATGAAAGGGATCAAAGCATAATAATGAACATAAAGTGGATATCAATATCAAAGGAAATGCCCAACAAATCATGTAACAAATTGTACATGGAGTAGCTAGCTCAATGTACCAAATAGTGAAATGGGGTGTATTGCACACACTCAAGTCCATTCACAAGTATATATATCTGAACTGAACTAAGTACCTAGGATGTATCCATACGCTCCCTGCAAAACAGATATACATATACAAGTTCGAGACTGTGCATACGTACGTTAATATAATAATAAATATGGCGGCCATGGTTGCTATATAGCATAAGTAGGAATGCTGTGGACAAAAACCCACCTCCACAGATAGTGTCAATACCATTGGTGCATCAATGGCAAGGCCATGGACTCCCCATGACTGGCTACAAATATGGGCAACATAATAGGCAAAGAACATACAATATAATGATGAGGGACAATTATAAATTGTCCAACTAAGATAATAGCTATATGGAATGAATATAGCATGAAACGGATAATCAAACGAATAACTAAACAAATATGTATCAAAGCATAACAATTAACAAATATCAGGAAATCAATGAGTCATGAGAATCCTTAAGGATAGAGTACAACCAGATTATGTAATTGTGAAAATCATTTAAATGTTGTTTTCATGAAAGTATTCTTTTAAAAAACCGTTTTCATAAGAGTCATTAAGCCTCCATATAAATAATGGTGTTACCTCGTAGTCATAGAAATCATTTTAAAAAAATAGTATTTCCCAAAACCATCATCAAGATATATATTCAAAAAGGTTTTTCATACAAGTCATAATAACTAATGTATTATAAAGTATCAAAGGATTCAAATGCGAATATTGAAGTCACGAACGAATAGAACCATATCATAACGAAACGAGTCATGAGAAAATCCTTACTGATAAAGGATAGAATATATGTACCTTATGAGATTGAAAGCAAATGGAAAAGAACACAAGGAAAGGTGGATCACTCCTTCTTCACCGAATCTACACGAATTATAATCATATATTACTTATACGCTTATTTAATATCATAACGGATTTTAAGTATTTGTTAGCTCATTCGTTAATGCGTTTTAGGGTTTCACATGTGGAATAGTAAGTATTCATAACATAGGTTTAAAAGTATCTCGGATTGGTTTTCAAATGAATTAGGAGCAAAATATGTTAGGTTAAACCAAACCCTTAGCTTATGTTATAATTCAGATTTTATCGCGTTCAGGTCCCTTTGTTTATGAATTTAAAACCATACTTATGCACTTACTGAGGTGCTCAAATAATTATTGTAGATACTTATACATGTTAGGTAATTACTGTAATTTTTCTATATTTTATTTCAAAGGGAAAGTATCCAAACAAAAATCATTTTCCCAGACCTGCCCAGAAAAAATAACTGCACAGACACCCAGAAAGTTTGCCCTTAACCAACCAATTTCAACACTTCAGAAAAATCCACAAAAATTCCAATAAGCCATATACATCTTAAAAATTATCCTTGTCAAATGAGACCTCTTAATTCCTTATGGTTTAAAAACTAAAAATCAAAAACACCAACTGATTTTCAGACATCCAAAATACAGTTTTGACACTTAACCTTGTAAAAATCAAAAGACCATCTTCTCGACCTCCAATGACTATAAAACTTGTTATTCAGATAGTACGCTTTATGAACTTATGCTTAGACTCAAAAATCACACAAAAATACATTGGCATTATCAGTTTAGACCCCGTTCAATCTGACTCATTTCCTGGACAGCATGGAAAGTGAGACAGAGAATGACCTAAGTTTAACCAAACGTTTAACCAAACAATACCATGACTTATTAACCATTTTATTCAGATTGTAACAAGTTTTAAGACCCTAATAAACACACACCAAATCACAATCACAATCACACACACGACAACAATATTAACGAGCCACATATGTGTTCTAAATGAGACCAAAGCAATCACCTATGCCTAATTCTTTTTAGACTCGATTAACATATATGTTTCATAGGTTTATTTAGCCAATATAACACACTTATAACAGCCCCTAGAACGACACAAAATCATGCATACACCCAAACGAATTTACGACACAAACATCCCACATAAAATGACGCAACGCAAGCCCTAATGAGACCAAAAACATTAAACCACAACATTATTTTCACCTTCTGGTCCACTTTCTTATGATTTTAAAGACACATCAAACAAGCTCATGTGGTTCTATAATTTCTACCAGAGACACCTATATATGTTTAATACTTTCCCTAATTTTTACAGATTTTATCTCCTAGTGCAAGTATCCAAAAAAAATCATTTTACAAACCTGTTCCAGAATGTGACCTGATGGTATACCCGAAAAGTTTATATTTTATAAACATACCTAAGCCTTCCAGAAAAATTTACAAAAATTACAGTAACTAAGAAACATATTGAGTATTCACCTTCAAAAATTGGGAGTTCTAATTCGTTATGGTTTGGAAATTAAAATTCATAAGAGCCGACTAATTTTCCAGACCCGATATTCAGATTTAACACTTAAACTTCTAAAAATCAAAAGATTGCTTTCCCGACCACCAATGACCACGAAACTTGATATACAAAGAGTACACATCCGAAACTAAGTTTCATAATCAAGAATCATGCAAAACACTATGGTATAACCTGATTTACAGCCTACTCAATACAAGTAACAATCCTGTCAGGTTATTAAATCCACCATTACAAACCCTAACTTTTATTAATCATCAACTAGGGTTCTCTTGTTTTCTAAGCATGATTATTAGTCGTGTTTACTCATAGTCATATGTCAAATAAATGAAAGAAATACCATGTACCAAGATACCTTTGAGTCGTCTTGGAAACAATCGAATAGGACCAAAAACTAGGGCTCGGATTAAATGGGAATTCCTCTAATGACTTAGTACTCCTCTGTTGAAAACTAGAAGGGGTGTTGAATAGTTTTTACCGTTTTAAAATTAATTCGCTTTGTATACTTAATGTGATTTCAAAGTAAAGTGAACAATCAAGCACACAAACAAGTAATATAAGTAAAGAAGTAAAGAGAGGAAAGATCAAACCACACAACACAGATGTTTATAGTGGTTCGGCTACAAGGACTCTCTTTCTTGCCCTACTCCACTCCTCGAGCCTCTAACTCGAGAGTTTTTCTTCACTAAGAAACAAGCTCCCTTCTAGGTGGAGAAAACCTTTACACGTCGCTTACTCTTTATCCGGTACTAAGCTAAACACCGGGTTCTTTACAAGGGTACAACCACTCCCGTTGGTTCTTTCACAAGGGTACAACCACTCCCGACACTCTTTGTGTTTTAAGGACTAAAACACTAACCAAACTCTACTGAATAAATGATACAAACAATGATGTGTGAACTAAAACAAAATCACACAGACTCTATACTAAAAGGATAATAACAGAAGGTTGATCCTTATATGCTGTGATCTTCTTTGCTACAAAAGGAAAGATCAATGAAATGAAAGAATGATATGGGTTAGTGATATGTAAATGAATGAGTATGTATTTAAGCTATATGAGTGATAAGAATGCCCAAATGACCAGCTTGCTATTTATAGGCAAACTGATCCAACAGTTGGTGGATCTGGCGGATCCCAAAAATTGGATCCGCCCTTGTATGGATTTGGATCCGCCATGTCAGGCCAGCTAAGAGATCTTCATATCTTTCCAAATCTTGCACAATCTTTCCATATCTTCAAATGTCAACTCTTTGGCTTGAAGATCTAAACAAAATATCTCAAAATCTTTCTAAGATTATGTTCATGATGCATGCCATGATGTCATCCTAATAAAGTTTCTATTTTAAGGAATAAACTTGTAAATGTATGTAATGTTATCCCTAGTAGACTTGTAATGTGTAAATGTGTTTTTAAAAGACTTATCACTATAAATGTAAAAGGCTTATTCTTATATTTATGCTTTTGCTTAAAGATAAACTTTGTATTTGTCATTAACAAAATTAAGCAAAGATCGTAAAATATAAATAACGTTTTTAGGACGATATTTGTATTAACAATCTCCCCCTTTTTGTTGATGACAAAACATAAAGTGTATTTTTAAGTAAAGAACTTAAATAAAGGATGAGTCTTTTAAAAATATAGATTAAGTTAGTTTATGCAAGTTTAATGTACTGTGATGTTTCATAGTGATGAGAACTTAATCCTTTCTCCCCCTTTTTGTCGAAACAAAAAGAAGATATGCGTAGCGGAATGTGATTTTAAGAACTTTAAAGCTCCCCCTTGATTTATACTCCCCCTAAATGGAGTGCCAAGGATATGATGTATGATCCTACAAAACAAATGGTTAGAATATGATATGCTCCCCCTTGATGTATACTCCCCATTGCTAGAGTACCAACGTATACATTTCAAGAGTATGAGATGCTATAAAAGAAAAGTTAGTAATGAACAACTTCAATCAAGAAGCAAAATGCATATGCAATGGTCAACCAAACAAGAAAGGTCAACCCATTTGACTTTAAAAAGTCAAAATGAAGTGTCTGATCAAAATTTAGTACCTAATGTACATTTGATCAAAGCATTATGTGAAGTTAAAAACAACTATAATATGATGTTAGTAATCTAAAATAAAATAATATGCTTAATGTTGATCACCCACAAGCATAAAAACATAACATTCATTACTTGGAAAAAATGATGTTACATTTAAACAAAGAAAATAAATCCTAAAAAGAAAAATTCTAAAACAACATCCTAAAAGTTCCTATAAGAGGAAACTAAAAAGCTCCTATTGAGGAGGATGAGAGATTGCATTGAGACGCTCGAGAATGTGGTTCAAGATGAACCTCATTTCATTTTGGAGCTCATGGACCAAAATGTTGGTCCTTTGGGCCAAATGAGCGGTCCTCTCACATTGAGAGCAATCATGCCTTTGATAGTCGGGAATAAGAGTGGGCTCATTGTTTTGTGATGGTGGTGGTGGTTGGTTGTTTGATGGTGGTTGTTGTTGTTGGTTGGATGATGGTGGAGTTGGTATGGAGTTCATCAAGATGGTTTGGAGATCCATTGCTTCATCAAGGCGGGAATCCACCATATTAGAAAGAGCATAGAGGCGGTTGAGTTCCTCATTGATCTCTTCTTGGGTTTGTGGCTCATTTATCCACATTGCCTCATCAATGGCAATTAGTGTGGATGTGGGTGAGAGAGGTTGCGTTTGAGGTTGAGGTGGTGGTGCATCACGGTATAAAGGACCGTGGATATCCCGATGAAGCGGATGAAAAAGCATAGGTTCTTGACCTTCAAAGGTCATGGGTGGAGGATTGGTTGACCTTGGTGGAAGGTCTTCTAAGTCATCAGGATATGGATGTGGTGATGTAGGTGGTATCCTAAATAACTCCATTGGTTGGAGTTTGGGTGAGTTTGGGAGTGATGGTGATCTAACAGGTTGTGATGGAGCGGGTGGTGGTGTGGTAGCGATTGGAGTAATTGTTGGTGGTGGAGTATGGATGTCTACATTTGATGGTGTGGGAGAGGAGAGTGTGAGGAAATTTTCATTTGCTACGGGAGATGAGATATTAAGAGGGGATGATTCCTCCTTTGATGATTTAGCTAAGTTTATGAAGCAACAAGGCTTAACACTAATACGAGCAGTTCTTTTTGGGGGTCTGCTAGTAGATGAGTTACTTGATTTTGTCATGGTTAAGATTGATAATGTAGCTAAGAAGTACAGGAGAGATATGTAGAGAAGATGATGAGTGAGTGAGTTTTGATTGAACTTGAACTTCCTAATTTATAGACAGTGAGATTTTTGAAGTTAGTGTTTGGATTTGATGTGAATCCAATGGAGAATGTTGGTTCCTAATGATTTGGAACAAAAATTTGTGCTAGTCACATCATTTAAGTCAAACCATAGAGCTCAAGTTGAGTGAATTGTAGAAGATTTGCAGTTAATGCAAAGAGTGAGTGGAAAATCTGTTGATATGATGTTCCCACGGATTTGACGGATCCCAGAAAAGGGTTCCTTGCTTGTATTGGAAAGGTAACTCACATGGAAAATTTGAAAATTCAAATTTTGGTGGGAAATTGATTTCTTAAGGTTCTAAGAGTTTCCTAAAACATTCTAAAGAGTCTAATGATCAGTAAAGAATTCCTAAAAACTATAATCCAAAATCTAACTATCGGGATTAGTCGGGAATTTTTGAAAAATGTTACTGTAGGCACCTGCGGATCCAATCGACAACAAAGACGGATCCAAAATTTGGGAGCCGTCGAATCCGCAGGTTCAGGAATGGCGGAGCCAAAGGAAACACTAGGCGGATCCAAAATTTGGGATCCGCCAAATCCGCCATATGGAAAGTCAGTTTCTTAACAGAACATATGTCGAATTTTTCGTTTCTCGGTCAAAACCCGAAAAAATCTCCTAAAACATATGTAATAGCTAATATGGGATACAAATATACTAAATATATAGATTCTAACATACGTATACACATAGATCAATCCGATCATAATATGTTACCATAAAGGGAGTTAAGCCAAACGGGGGCTTAATCTTGGAAAATTGATAACAACATGTGTTATCGCCCTGCAATGTCAAGTTAGTTTACACATATGTCAAGTACTAACATAATGTCTTAAGAAATATACATGTTCAACACATCATTGTCTAATAAAGTCTAAAACCAAACACTCCCTTCACTTTAACTTCTTGCTCAATTTCTTGTAACCCTTGTGAAGTTTCATGATCCAACGCCCCAAGTTCTTCACCATTCCTTTGGTTTGCTGAAATTCCGCCGATTCATTTGGGATTGGCGGAAGTTGACTTAAGTACTCCGGTGGAGAGATCCTAGAGTTGGGCAAACCATCATCTTCGCTCATTGATGATGATGATGATGATGATGATGATGTAGGAGGATGAGGACGTTTGCCTTTTGCAACCGCTACCCTATGATCACTTAAAGGAACAAAGGTGTGTGGAATCTCGGTGTAGTCGGGAACAAATCCTAAATCATTTCTAGGAATGGGTGCAAAAGCTTTGTAGAGACGGGTCAAAAGCATCACGTAGGGCATTGCGGTGGTACCTTGAACCGGAATATCGGCCATTCGCTTGGCGATATAGTATGCAAGGTTGAACGGTTGATGGTTTGACACACAATACATCATGTAGCAAAGGCTAGCATTGATGTGGTCTCTATTTCCTATTGTGCTTATGACATTTTCCCTCAAAACTTTCTCAAGCTTCTTAAATTGAGGCTTAAGTTCATTAAGTTCCATGGCAAATGGGTCTCTATCAACTTGACGACCTCGATACATCCTTGTTAGGAATATAAATATTCAGATGAAGGCTCGGTCACCCCGAGTATCTATTTAGCATTTACATAGCTCGTAGGCTTATTTATATTAGCTTAGTACTATTAGTATTATTAGTTTTATTAGATTAGTCGTATCTATATTTGTGGAGTGGGTCGGGTCTTTACCCTCTGTCAGCTCACTCCACAGCCCACTAGGGGCACCAATATTAGGAACTATATAAACCCCTTCCCACACTTGGGAAGGGTTGGAACTCTTGTAACATTTCACACACACTAATCTAATCTTCCACATTTTTCTTTCAAGGTTCCCTCTCTCTCTCTCTAACTTCTCTCTAAAACTCCACCATGGATCTCATCTTCCATAACCCAAGACCACCCGAATCACACACACAATCAAGATGTTTAGATCTTACAATTGGTATCAAGAGCCATGGTTAGGTTCGGTTTGATTGTGTGTCGGTTTCATTTTTTTTGGTTTGAATCATTTTGCTCAAACTGTTTTACTTACCTATTATTGTTCGAACTACTCACTGTGTTTACATGTTGATGAATTTCATGTTTTGGGCTTAACTGATTTTGGGCCTTAGTTGTCCACTGAGTTTAACGTGTGACTTTTGTTATACAATTGGTGTGTAAAATCATTGTTTTAACGTGTGACTTTTGTTGAATGATAAAAGGTTTGTCTTGACAGCGTTGGTCAAATTGCTTGTTAACGTGTGAGTTAATACACGAGAAGAAACATCTGTTTTGTTGGTCCTATTTGTGGTGTTTAAAACATTTGGTCTCAATTTTTTTATATCTTGGTTCGAACCACTCTCATCAAATCTGTTTTGTTGGTCTTATTTGTGGTGTTGATGTGTGATTTACTAACATCACGATTCTTGTACTTGGTGAGTTTCATAAAAAACTGGTTCTTGGTGTGCTTGGTTGCGTTTTGTACTGCATTGGAAAAGGTGAGTTGCATTTTTAACTTGTTGCTTGGAGTGTAGCCAAAATGGGAATGAAAACAAAATTTGTGATTGTGACATTGGTGTTGCGATTTGTGGTTCACGTGGATGATTTGTGTCTCAGTTTGAACACATTTTTTGGTTGTTAGTTGGCTGTTTTCCAGAAATGGAAAAAGTGACAAAAGTGATAGTGACAACTCTGTCACTTGCGTTTTGTGTTTTGTGAAAGCAGCGATTTGTGTTCTAGCGATTTGTCTGTCCTAGCGATTTGTCATCCATCGATTTGTGTTCTAGCGATTTGTCTGAAAGTAGCGATTTGTCTGGCCTAACCTAAACCAAATGCTGCCAAAATTTCAAATGTTGTTGCGTTTTGTCTAAGATTCTTAGACCACAACACAGTGCTTTGACTCATTTGGGTGACTTCAGACTTAATCATCATCAGTCATACAAAACTTAACCGAACCATAACAAATCCAATTATCCCACAACCTCAAACAACTCCACATCTAATCTAAAACCCAATCTCCTTTTCACATCTCAATCACAGACTCGAACTAAATTAAACGAAAATAATTCTATTATTGATCTCAGTTTCTTTCGTGCGTGAGGTACAATAACTTTTCAAAATCTTTAAAAGATCATTCACACGAAACGACACATCATAGATCAAAGAAATCAAATGGTGCGATAGTGAATCTCAGATTTATTTCTTTTTTTGGTACACAAAATTCGTCCAAAGACTTAAACCATAGAGATATATCATCATAGATCTATCGAAGCCTTGCTTCATTCAATATCCGAATCAAAAGACATACGAATAACAATTATGTTACCCTCTTTTGTCCTCGTTCGTACAAATCAAACAACCTTAACAACAACAAAATGATAACACATATACTTACCTGTGAGAACCTTTAACGGATCTCGAAGCCTTTCAAGTGTTTTCTTGATTCGTATGACGGGAAAATGAAGACAACTAATACGGGCGAGATGGTGTTTGTGTTTAATCGGTTATTGTGGGTTCGGATATAGATTATTGAAACGGTGATGAGATGGTGACTGGATTCAAAGTGAAGAGGTGAAGTGGGCGGAGAATATTATGCTGAGATTAGGGTTTGTGCTAAAGTGTGTTTATTAGGGTTATGATGTGCAAAAGGGGTCCTTAATACCCGTAATCTTAGGGTGCGTATAGTCTTTTGGATCGGATTTAAAGGTTATCTTGGGCCCGGTTATGTATTGGTCAGACTAAATTGCTATATGGACTAGACTCAACTCAATCCTGGACTGTGCTTCTTTACTATATGACACGGGCTGTAAAGTTATGAACAAATGGAATGGGCTGAGTATGTATGGGTGTCAATCAGACTTCATTGTCTTGTTGGACATGATAATTAGTATCGACGCTGAAGTTTAAGATCTGATTGGTGGATACAAAATGTATTAACACATGGACTGAAAATTTAATATCAAATGTATTTTATTTCATTGTGTTAGTCATTTTGGAATAATCTTTGGCGACATCTTGACAAGGAGTGATATGTTTGGATCTACAAAATTTCACGTGGATGCACACGTCACGGCTGGTATTTGGGTATATGAATGTCTACGTGATTTCAGAGTTGTGGTTTTGGCAGCATTGTCCTATTGGTGCCTACGATTTGAGTGAGCCTGCAATTTGATCTTTGCTATTTGAGTTACAGTTGACTAATTGCAATTGGGTTAATTGCGAATTGTCAAGTTGCTACTTGACTTGTTGCGACTTGACGGATTGCGATTTGACCAGTTGCGGTTTGACGTTGCGAGTTGACACTTGCGATTTGTCCTATTGCAATTTGGTTGATTGCGATTTGACTTGGTGCGATTTGACAAACTGCGACTTGACTTGTTGCGATTTGATCAAGTTGAGATTTGACTTCTTTGACTTGAATTTTGAAGATTAGTATTGCAACTCACTCTTAGTTGTTCTTGTTGATTTCACGGTTTCTCTTGTTGATTTTAGAAAATCCCGCGAAAGATTCGATTTCTCGGTTTAAATCTCAAGAGCTGTAAAATCCCGTGAAATTAATTTTGGACAAGTAGGCTGGATTAGGATTTAGACATAATAAAACTTACGGGGTTTGACTATTGTGTTTTCGGGATAAGTTTGTGCTACGAGATCGGCAAGAATTGGGAAATTATGGTAACTTGGTTGGTTTGTTAATTCACGGGTTGGTGTACTTAGTGTCTCAAACATCTCGGGGTTGGATGGATGCACGATGTTTGATGACCCTTGCTCGAGCGTATTTATGGTGATTAGACTTGGAAGTTCAAGAAGTGGATATATACAATAAAGGATGGAAGGTTGGGTATATATCACTACCTATATTTAAAGGAGTTACGTTGTTGTGCTCAATATAGGTTCTACATCACAAATTTAGTGCAAGTATAAGTCGCGGACTTGTCCTTTATCAAGCTTCATCAAGAGATTGATGTTTCTCAAGCTTCTAATGGGATTGTAGTACAAGATCTTCTCAAGAGGTGGTCAGACTTAAAGACACAAGGTGGATTGTTTAGAGACGTGTTTTAACCTTTTACTCTCTCTAAAGCTAAACACAGTTCATCAAGCGGTTTTGGCATATTACGAGCTTCAGTGAATTGTTAATCTGCTAAACCATTGATGAGGAGACTAGCAAGGGGTTACTACAAGAGAGTCTTAATCACCATCTTCTTTGCAGTAGCTTTATTTGTCTCTCTCCATGTATTGTGCCTGACAAATTCACAACCATCACGGACTCTCTGATTTGGCAAAAAGGTCATTGCATGCCCTTTTTGAGGGGGAGAATAAGCGCGTGTTTCCTAGCGGTTCCGTCTCCAGCGGTGTGAATCTTAGCGGTTCCGGTTTCAGCGGGTCAGATCGTAACGATTCAGGATTCAGTGGTTCAGTCTCCAGCAGTTTGAATCTGTGCGGTTTCAGTTTCAATGGTTTAGTTTTCAGCGGGTTGGGTCTTAGCGAGTTGCCTAAGGTTTCAGCGGGTTGATACTTAATGTTGTGCAGTTTGTTCTTGAATTTATTTCTCAGTTAAATCTCAAGAACTGTAAAATCCTGTATACAGTATGACAACTATACCAAGCACTGCATCTGATGACATCCAAGCAGCTGGGTCAGACAGTCATACTTGATAGGACTGACTATGAGTCATGGGCACTGCTAAGAATTAGCGCATGTTTCTTCTCTTTTTGGCTAGTCAACAGCACAAGATGATCACGAAGTTCATTTGGTATTCCTCATTTGAGATTGAAGTTGAAGTTCACGAAGGCGTCTACTTATTTTATCTTGAAGTCGGGGTTGGTTGGATGCATGACCTTCAATGATAACTTGCTCGTGCTTAAAATTTTAAGTTGAAGTCTTAGGTTATCTAGTTACCAGCAGTCGGGGTAACTATCACTTAAGAGTTACTATAGAGTACTAAGTGTCACACGTCAATGACGTTGTCGATAATCGCAAGAGGTGTTAATGTCTCATACTTTGGTTGGGTATTGAGCACTTAGAGATTTGCTTGGAGCATTAATTCTCTACACCGTTCTTCCAACATTAGTGCAAGCTTAAGTAACAAATTTGGGGACTTCTACTTCAGTTTTCAATATTGGCATATCGGGTTTCCTTCATCAAGTGGTCACAAATCGTTGTCTGTGTTCGAGGTTGGTTAGTTGGCCAAAGGTCTTATAAGTTGTGATTTGATCAGTAAGTCTCACGGGATATTCTTAACCCAAACTGAGTTTCACCAAAATCAAATCAGTCATGCCACATTCAATTTGTTACTGTATCACGGTTTCTTCTTGGTTTTGTAAAATCCCGAGAAAGAACTTATTTCTCGGTTTAAATCATAGATTTGTAAAATCCCGTGATGATGGATTATGCGCGCTTGACCATGATCGGGTTAAAACCATTATCAAAGTTCGTTTAAAACATCATAAAGGGCTAGATCGGGGCATTTAAATGACAAGATGTGACTACGGCGTCAGTTCATTATTATTTATTTGAGGCTGAAGTGAAATTTCATGGGTGCGTGTACTTAGTATCTGAAGATATCGGGGAGGTTGGATGAAGATTCTTCAAGATCCTTGTTCTAGCTTTCAACTTTTACAATGACGAGGACTTGGATATCTAGTTATTTTTTCTTTCTCTCTATTAAAAAATAACTATCACTTTAAGGAGTTACGTTGTAGTGCTCAGTGTCACACGAAGTTGTGGATATCCAAGAGGTGATGTACGTCTTATACTTGATGGTTGGTTGGTTGAAGAGTATAGAGTACTTAGGGATTCAATGTTGCACGAAGTCTCTACACCGCTCTTTGTCACACATTAGTGCAAGTTTAAGTCACAAGTTCGGGTTATGTTACTTCAGTCTCAAGTTCATCATATTGGGTTTTCTCCATCAGTAGTCACGACAAAGAGCCGACTTAATGATAATGGGGTTGGTAACGAGTTAGCTGAGAGAAGTAGAAAAGAGAGAGATGACGTCTGAAAAAATCAGTTCAGGCCTCGTTCTTCATTGGCTATGATGTCTGTTCATATCAGTTCAGGCCTCGTTCATCAAAGAAAAGAAAAGTGTACGCTTGAGTGCACTTTATCTTCAAAAGAAGAGGAGCTTCTTATTTATGGCCATTCTCATCAACAAGTTTCATGCTCTTTCCGTGCTTATTCAGTCTTCAAGTGGATCGGCGCATATTGGAGTATATTTTTATTCACGTATTCAACCAAAAATTGCAATTGACAGGCATATGCAATTTTTGAGGGGGGGAAGGGTGAATAAACAACATGTCAGTCTTCAAGAACCGTCAAGTGGAGCTACTTACCATTGATGGTATTCATATTCACTAGTTCAATCATCAAAAATTGCAGTTAGCAGGCATATGCAATTTTTGAGGGGAGGGAAAGGGTGAATATTATTCTACATGTTGATTGATGATTGAGAAATGGTCATACGAATCCTGAATACGTCAGTTCAGGAGTCGTGCAAACCATGTTTCTCCAACACTACATCTTCCTCCGTCTATCAAGGTGTTGAAGAACATGGTCATGGAATGTTAATCGACATCTTCTCACGGGCTGGTACAATCAGTAACAAAGGGTTTCTAGTCAATGCTTCATGTACACGTCATTATGCTACATGTACACATCATGATGATGATTCCGATTAATCGTAACCATCAGGGGAGAGAAATGTGTACACCAAGGACGCACAGCAGGTTCACGTGATCGGGCTTAATATCTAAGGATACATATCATAGATGATCAGTGGTTCAACTTGTTACCTTGGTATTATCGTTTCACCTTTACGTCATGGGATGATTAATCGTAACCATCAGGGGAGAGAGAATGTGTACATCAAGGACGCACAACAGGTTCACGTGATCGGGCTTAATATCTCAGGATACATATTATAGATGATCAGTGGTTCAACTTGTTACTTTGATGTTAGCATCTCATGTGTACGTTGCGGGTTGATGGGTTATATGTAAGGTTACTGGAAGGCATTTGGTGAGATGAAGATGATTGGTATTCTGTTCCTCCAATTTGGGCAATCTTGAAGAAGGTCGAGTCTACAGTATATTCTACATTCTCCGCTATGTGTTAGAAGACTAAAGACGGCATGCATTTGGTTATCAAAAGACTTCTTCATATTATGGGCGTTCATCCAAAGTCTTCCTCCTATTATGGGTGTTCATCAGAAAGGTTGTCAGATTGGGGGAGAGCACTAATTAGGGGAGAGTGATAAGCCAGTATTAATCCCTAATTAAATGTGCTCACATTACTCTTCAGCAAGTAAAGTGATGGCAGCGGAAAAGATCCAGGATGCTGAGGAGTAATGGTTTTGTTTCGTATCCTTGTATATATTTGCTTCATACATTTTTGTTCATATCTTATACCATTTTGTAAATAGATATATAGAAATCCTGCAAATTGTAAATAGAGAATCGTAAAACCAGAAAAACCATAAAAATTAAAAAAATTAGAAAATACCAAAAATAGTTTCATCTAGGCATGTCTTTTGTTTATCGATAACATTTATAGTCTTAGAAATGTCATTCAATAATGACACGGGACTTTAAATGAAGCTCGAGCAGAAGTTAAAATGGATTGTTAAAACATGTCTGATGGCTTGCTATTACTTTAGATAGCAACCCGCGCTTCTAAATGGGGAAAGCACGTCACCAAAAAGACGGCTGTTCCTCCAACTGGGCGATGTTCACCTGGGCATGGATTACTTTATATCCATGTTTCTTCGATCTGATGTACGCTTTAGTGCATCATTTCTTGAAAAAGAAGAGAAATCTTCTTTGTATGCAAATAGTTTTCATTCTATGATTCTTTTGAAAATTATTTGTGAGATACTTGGTGATTATGTGTTGCTTGAAATTCTTTTAGATTTGGATTGTGCATAAAAATTTGTCACTCAATCAACGACTACAAATCTTTAACCATAATTCGGGTCATTGATTGAAGGGGAGAGTGAATTCAAATTTTATATTCATCAAACGGGTTTCTTGATTAATTCATAATTCTTTGAAAAGGTTTTGTAGTTAATGGGGTATTAGTTGAAGAGGAAATTGCTAAAATATATATCAAATGGCCAAATGTGTTAGTTGCTAGAAAGTTTAGGACATTATGTGCAATTTGCTTATAGTATCCTAGCTTCATATAACTAGAAAGTTCATTTGTATCACTTTGGAATCCTCGTTTAATCCCCTAGATACATTAAAAACTCAAAATCTGAAAGAAGTTAGTAAACCCGATGTGTTTGATGTTCTTAAATACTCCACTGGCATTTGTATGATCAGAATGAATGAGTTTCAAATGTTGTTTGACTTTTGTTAGTTGATTGCTGCTTAATTGTTGTTGATATTGTGCATATGTTCTCAGGATTCGCTTAGGTATATAGCTATCATGATAGAATCATGTTCCTAAGATCCTGAGTTGAATATTGAAATATGTGTGAATTGCCATGTTCATGATTGCTAATTGCTCTTCATGCTAGATAGTGGTTTGAGGTATTTCCTGATTGTGGTTTGATTATGAGATGAACTTGGTATTATAATGTGGCAGGCTGCTATGTGGTAGCTATTAAGGAATAGTGTATTAGTATGTATGTATATCTGTGTTGATATTCTTATGCAGATTCCATAGCCAATATGAATGTGCCAGTTCCAGCTCTAACCATCTGATCAGATGTTCAAACTCTATTGATTGGCTCGGAATTCACCACGACAACAACATCGGCAACAACAACAACACTGTCATCACCACCACCACCCTCAGTGAAACAAAGCAATATTTATTCTGATCTCGCCAAGTGGGGATCTACAATACTTGGACGTTCTTGTTGGTGGATGGATAATTGATGTTGACCAATGACTCCCTCAGAGAAGCGGATGATCACATCATCTGCGCAAAAAGGTCAATATCATTCGTGTCATAAAAAATCACTTTGTGCAAAATAAGCAGTGAATCTCCCTCTTAGATTAAGGGGGAGCATAGTATGTTCCATTATCAGAAAACATTAAATCGGACACATTTTCTCCCACATTTTCTAACTTATTTAAATCAATTGGGATCACAAATCTCAAATGGTTTGAAATTTTTGATCGGGGGAGAGAATGTGATTTAAATACGAAATCTGATAAAATGTGATGTTTGGACATAAATGTAAGCTCTCCCATATGTGCTAAACTCTTTCGTATATCGATGCACATATTGAGGGGGAGCAAATGGACAAAAGGATTTGGCATCTTATGTGAGCAAGGCTCAGACTTCACAAATGAATTGACGAAACATATATTGTCATCAATCGGAAGGACATATCCTAGCCGGGTAATAATTTCAAGCTGGTCTAACCAGTGATGTAAGCGTGTCTCGAAAAGGATGTGTCTGAGTAGAGTGTACCGTTTCGAGAAACTTTCTGTGGACTTGACCAGGCCGGGTAATAATTTCAAGCTGGTCTAACCAATGATGTAAGCGTGTCTCGAATCGGTCATGTTCACTGAAAGTTGATCAATTCAAAAATGTGCGAGCTCTACCCAACATGTGCAAATTTATAAAACAATCATTCGAGCACATGTTGAGGGGGAGCATTTGAAAAATATAAAACTCTCAAGTGTTAGCAAAAATTTGTTTCAGAATCATGAACACTTTGAGAGATTTTTCAAAGATTTGGTTTATGGCAATTGTGGAAGAACACCAAAGACCGACCATTTTATTTATTGTATTGGAGTTATAAGGATGGTAAGGTTAGGTACAAGTTCCCACGATCCCGCCAGAGCCGGAGGGATCTACCCAGGGACAATCCACTAGTTAGTGTAGAAGTCCTTAGGTATGATTAAAAAGGAGAAAAGTGTGATTAAGGGAAGAGTGCCGACTGAGATGGAGCTAGTACTGGAACAAACCCAACAAGGTACTAGTAATGAAGTCTCGGTAAGCACTGAAGGGGTTGAAGAATGAAAAAGAAATGTAAAGATAAAGGGTGAAAAGAAAGAAGCCCTCCTTACACTTTAGGCAGAAACCGGGTCAATTCATATGCTGTCAGAATCACTTGGTTGATTGCTGACATTGAAGACAAAGTATCATGGACCCAGTGATACACTGCACAACCCTCCCTAGCCACTCAAGGTCCCTCAAAGGACTCTTGTTTCAATTGTCACAGAGTTCAATACATTTCTATCGTCTCTCTCACTCCGACTTAGATGATATTGAAAAGGTGGCAGTCCTCTCCAGCCTCCGATCACCAAATCAAAACGCACAATAGAGTCTAGAGCCACGAGATGCATAATAAGATCTCATAGGAACACGAATTATTTCTACACTGGTTGTTCAACATTAAGGACACCAGTTGTAAACTCATGAGTCCTACGCAGATCTTAGCAATCTGCCAGAACATTTATGAGAGAATTTACAAATGTAATTCTCAATGATTGAATGGAAATTCCTGCCAGGGTCAACATCAAACAGCCCTGAAAGCAGGTCACTTCGGTAATTCCCTGTGGATTACGCTTAGTGATCACGACGGTTCCAAATGGTCTACAGTCGTGGAGTGATCTCCAGCGACTCACCTAAACGTTGATTTACTACGGTAAGATCTTAAAAAACCCTTTGTGGGTTTTCGATTTAGGAACGGTCTTGGTAAGGATTAGAGAGAGTTTTCACACTATGCTGTTAACAATCTCGAAGTCCAAACCTGTAAGTACCAGACGTTTTATTGCTAACTGTCGTATGCAGGAACATCTGGCGAGTGTAGCTGATTGCTGTTGCAGCTGTTTGCGGTTGTAGCTGATTGATGATGCAGCTGATGCGGTTGTAGCAGATTGCCGAACAAGATGCCAGTCCACCACCACATGTTCACACTACATCATCATTATAATCAAAGAAGTCATGATAAACTAAAAGACCTTCAACACAACTTCTGCAAACTCTGATGCTGAAAGATCATGACACTAAATAGTGTGAGCATGTCGGTTCAAAGAATATCTCATCACATGGAAACATACTGCTGAAAGATGACTTGAAGACAAATGTTGGATGATAAACTCGAAGAATTCTCAAAGATCATCCAAGACAACCGATCAGTCATCAAAAGATTACTGCTGAATGCACAAAGTTTCAAAACATTGAAGAATCAAAGACTACGAGCTATGAAGACAAGTTCTGAAGACAGAATGCTAGAATTCAGAATATTATTTCCGGGGTGACCTCCCTTAGGGGGAGATTGTTAGGAATATAAATATTCAGATGAAGGCTCGGTCACCCCGAGTATCTATTTAGCATTTACATAGCTCGTAGGCTTATTTATATTAGCTTAGTACTATTAGTATTATTAATTTATTAGATTAGTCGTATCTATATTTGTGGAGTGGATCGGGTCTTTACCCTCTGTCAGCTCACTCCACAGCCCACTAGGGGCACCAATATTAGGAACTATATAAACCCCTTCCCACACTTGGGAAGGGTTGGAACTCTTGTAACTTTCACACACACTAATCTAATCTTCCTCATTTTTCTATCAAGGTTCCCTCTCTCTCTAACTTCTCTCTAAAACTCCACCATGGATCTCATCTTCCATAACCCAAGACCACCCGAATCACACACACAATCAAGATGTTTAGATCTTACAATCCTAGTTTGGTTATTCCTAGGTAAAAAGAGATGCTCACGAAAGGTTTCTTTTGCAATCAATGGTGTGGCATATGGTGCCGTACGATCAAGGTTATACTCTAGAATGGTTAACGACCACTTGTCAGAATAGAAACAAGTTCCTTGATTTGGAACTCCTAAGACATCTCCAAATTGATCTAAAGGAATATTGAATTGAAACCCTTTGACTCTGAAATAGATATTCATGTATCCATAATCATTAGAACTAAGTCCTACAGTAGCATAGAACTCGAGAATGAACCTAGGGATGATGGGCTCATCAATGTCTAGAAGACTATCGAAATGAATCGCGGCTAATTGCTCGCGGAGAATGGCACCTTCATAGAATGAGGGGTCTACAACCCTACCCTCATGGACATATCGTTTTTCTAGTGCTTTAAAAATATTTACTTGAGCTTCGGTGAGACCTTTGGTTTTGTGGTGTTTGGGAAGGTATTTGATGGTGTTTTGTAATCATAATTAGTTGCGGGAGGCATAGTTATCCTAGACAAGAAAAATATATAGTTTAGTTGAAATTATCAAAAATACGTATAAATGTCTAGTGTGTGCCTACATGGGGACAATGTGGAGGTATGGTTATCTCGACTCCTTTTGATGCATGAAAATTTTGTTTATGCAAGTTTTATGATAAAAAGAGAGATAACCCAAACGCTCCTACTTCAATGTAGCTTCATTTGAATGTACCCGAAAATACATATTAGTTATGTATTCCCTTTAGCATTCAAGAGACATTATGCAAGTGATGTTTAAAACATATCGTTTTTGTATTTGTATGAACAATGTTCAAAAACCGTTTTTCCTAGTCGTGAGAAGAATTTAGCAAAAATTTCTCTTGGGGTTTTTGATGAATAATGATAATGTACTACAAGATGCAATTCCTAACTATGAAAAACATGATTTGTTATGCAATTTAGTAAATATGCTTCATGATTTTTCAAGAATTATGCATAAACCCCAAGTTTTGGTTTTGTGCATGAAATAGAAATCCTAGACGCAGATCAGGAATGTATACATGATAAGGATACTTACAGTGATGTTTAGAGCTCAATTTGGTTGAGAAAGATGGCCTAAATTGTGAGTTTGGTGAATTATGGGTCGAGTTCCAGTAGGTGTTTGAGTGTTGGGAAGTGTGATGAATAGTACAGGAAGTTTATTAAATAAACAGAAAATTGGCTCAACAGGCCACAGATCCGGCGGATCCAAAACAAGGGATCCGCCCTTGTTGTCGGTTGGATCCGCAGGATCAGAACACCAATTTTGGTATTGCCTGCGTTTGGTTAATCTAAGGTTCGAGTTAATGTTTAATCTACTCACTAGGTTCCATTAATCCTAAACCAAGTCTAAGATAGTTGAAAGGTTCTCTCTTGAGAGGTTTTGTGAGGATATCGGCAATGTTGTCCTCTGAGGAAACTTTCTCAATTGAGATATTTCCCTTCTGAACATTGTCACGTAGGAAGTGGTGACGTATTTCTATGTGTTTGGTTCTAGCATGTTGGACTGGATTTTTGCTAAGATCGATAGCTCCTTTGTTGTCACAAAGAATGGGAATGTCTTTGAGTACAATTCCATAGTCGACGAGAGCTTGTTTCATCCACAGTGCTTGTTGGCAAGCTTTTCCTGCTGACACGTACTCGGCTTCAGTTGTTGATATGGCGAGGGCTGTTTGTTTCTTAGCAAACCATGAGGTGAGACAATGTCCTACAAAAGTACAAATACCGCTTGTACTTTTCCAATCAACATAATCACCAGCATTGTCTGAGTCGGCATACACTATGGTTTCCATTCCCGTCCCTTTGGGATACCATAATTGTAACACCCCCAAAATCATAATATTCGCGGAAGTATACAGTTTGGGTGCTACTGGATTGAAATCACAACACAAGATATAGGGAACGGATTAAAAATCCGTTTTAAAATATATTACATAAGTTAAGTCATGTAACATTACATAAAATCCATTTTGATGAAAATGAAGCCCATTTAAATTAAAAAGGTCCAGTTGTCAGAGTAAACGCATTAAAAACATTTCCATCATTTATTGTGACCAACGCCATGCACTGCACCCGGCTAAACGCACCTCAGTTTCCTGAGAAAAACATGCTAAAAGTCAGCTAACGTTGGTGAGTTCATAGGTTTAAATAAATAGCACATATGGACCAATAGCAATATCTCAAAAATAATTCAGCAGGTACACACTATCCATTATGCAAACACTAAGCCTCATCCTACCGATCTATGACATGCAGCACGACTAGCGTTAGCAAATAAATAAGGGTGCCCGCGAGTGTTAATCCCCAGACACTCGGACTATTATTCGATTTGGTATACGTTCGCCTTGGCTATGCCGAGCCAACCGAACGGGGACGTCACTCCCAATAGATCTATTTATAACAAACGGCTTCCAAGACAGGAATTAACGGCAGATGATAGTGGGCACAAATTGGGATTTAGCAAACTTAGGTTTCTGCATACTAGTGTGCACTTAAAAACAAAATTCATTTCTGGTCCATGAAAACAGTTTTGCATGTTTCTCACCCCAAGCTTATAAAGCAAAAATCGTATAAAATATGGGGCTATAAACTCACCTTTCAATAACAGCAAATCAGCAAATAAATCAAAATAATGCAACCGCGCCGATCAGCACCCTAAATCAGTATGGTAAGTCTTAGCAAAGCGTTCGTGTCTCATGTGTCTTTATTATATTTGAAAAGTTTTACGTTTGACCTGTGCTCGTGTATTTCTTGCTTGCTGTGTGGTAAAATATATTTCGAAATGATTTATTATTGTAACTCTTGGGGGTAGCTCATGGTGAAAGTGCATGGTGGGAATACGTAACGGAACATCCGTGCTAGTATTCGCGATTTAAAAGTACAAGTGTTATATATATATATATATATATATATATATATATATATATATATATATATATATATATATATATATATATATATATATATATATATATATATATACTCATACCTTTATATATATAGATATATTATAAGTTGATTTCTCATATATTTAATTAATGGAGATTAATTAAATAAGTTTTTGAAGAATGATTAATAGAATATAGTTAGTGAAAAATTATTATATTTAGAAACATCGTTTATTATTTTTGTTGCAACTTTTATTATAAGAAAACAAGTTTTGTTAAGTAATTCCATAAAGTTTACTTAAGTTATGAATTTTTACAAAAATATTCTAAGTGTTGGGTTTTTAGAAAATTTGGGCATGACCCATTCGTTTATACAACGTTTCCATTTATCTCAAATGTTGCAACTTTTACTCAAACATTTCACTAATTAGTTTCAAGTGCAAAAATATACCTTTGCGATATATTTATCAAGTGTGTGAATATTTTCGTAGTTATATTATTCGTTAACTTCATTTTTAAGTATTAACACTAGATTTCGACACAAAGTCAATATTTTGTCAAAAAGTCAACAAAGTCAATCTCAATGTAAATTTAGTAAAAATGTCAATTTTTACCCTTTCGGAGACTAAACGTCTCAAAACAAGTCCAAAAATAGTTATCGTTATTTTCATCGCTTCGTTAAACATTATTAACTTCGGCGAGTCGGAAAATATTCCAAAAGTAAATTTTATCATTTTTATGACTCATTGGGCCGAAACTTCTCAAATAAGCCCAATTTCCATTTTGTAACCCAAAACACATTTTTAGTTATAACGTATATATCGACGCGTTACTAAAAATCATTTTACTCGCTCAATAGGTTCGTTTGGTCAAAAAGTCAAAACTATATATTTCTCCATGGGCTTCGGCCCAACAGTAAAACCATGGGCTTTTTGGCCCCAAAATTAGTTTGGTCCAATTTGTTAATATTTGGTACTTATTAGTTATTTTTAGTTACCAAACAAACTTTATACTTATCAAATAAGCTCTAATAAATAAGCTACTTAGTCAATTAGTCAACTATGACCAAAACATATGTTGTTCGACCCATATTCATGGTGTCAACTCATTTTTATCTTTTTACTAGTTATTTTTAGTAACTTAGGGCTTATTTTCAATCCATTCCAAATAAACACTCAATTATATTTTCCACCATTTCACCACTTGAGCCAAAATTTTATGTTTTTCAAAACCCCAATAATCTTATATTTATTTTTATGGCCGAACCATATATGTGCTCTAAAAATCAATATAGTGCTTAAATTAGTGTAAAAACCATAACTAATGTTTGTATTATCAAATAAGCACTATATGTAACAATATTTACCACACAAGCAAGAAATCTACAAACTAGCTCATAATCCTCAAAAAAGTCGAGCATAGTAAAATATAGATCAAACTCTAGCTTAAATCATATTATCAAAACATACACATTTAACACTTTTAAACATCATTATACACCAAATGAACAAGAGATTAACAAGTTTAGAAAAGTTTTATGGATCCTTACAATGCTCTTGATGTTGTACGTGTGATAGGAGGAATAAGAACACCCAAAACTTCACTAATTTTACCCAAATCAAGCTCCAAATTACCCAAAACTTATGTAAACCCTTGATGATCTTGATCTTTTAGTGAGAAATTTAGGTAGATGATGTTTGTGTGTTTATGTTAGGCGTACAAATGAAGGGTAGAAAAGGGGATGATCACTTCTATTTTGGGTAGTATTTAGTGATAAGGTAATGAAAATCCAAAAAGAATAACACCATTAGTAGTAAAATCTAGATTACATTAAAGATAGAATGTTTATGTGTCCCATGTGAGTTTTGTGTGAAGTATATGGCCGGTTAGGGCTTATTAGGGGAGGGCAAAAATAGTTTTTATCCCGCTTTGGTATATAGTGTGACGGTTTGAGTTTAAATGTTACCGTAAGATCCCGGTTTGACTTTTTGGACCCGATAACGTAAAATAAAGTTTTTAACCATGTTTTCGTCAGAAATATAATAAAATGTCATTACTGACTCAAAAATATATTTATTTGACTATTACCATATGTACTGTGCTGTCGGTACGCGCGTGCGGTTGTTTTTCAGAAAAATGCGAGAAAGCTCTCAGTAAATTATAATACTTGTCAGTAACTATCAGAAATGTGGTAATTTAACTTTACTGACAAAAATATACTTTTTCTGCAGTGACTGTAAGCTACAGTATGCTGGGACAGCTCTCGAAAATGCTTAAAAATACTCAGAAACATGCAAATGCGCATAGAAATGCTTAGCTTAAAAATAATTAATACTCATATAATATTAATTAACAACGTGAAAATTACCATTGGTCACAATAATCCTAGATGTGTAGTGCCTTTTATGTACCTAAATATCCGCTTAACGGCTTCAAGATGGGATGTTTTGGGATCTTCTTGAAAGCGTGCACATAGACAAGCACTAAACATAATGTCCGGTCTACTAGCTGTTAGGTAGAGTAAACTACCAATCATCCCTCTATATTTAGTGCTATCTACAGTATAATAACCTAAAAACGTAAATTCTGAAATCCGTATTAATTTGAACTTTGAACCGAACCCAAGTAATTATGGACAATCACATAAAATTTTAAAATGTGAAAACCATACTATATGCTATATAAAGTCGACCAAAGAAATATTATGCATATAGCCTTTGTTTAATAAAAGATTTGCATGTCCATTTTTGTTTAACCAAATTTTCACGATACAATCTTTGTGTATCCATTTCCACACGTTTACATTGAAGATAAGAACAAATATAAAACATGTGCATATCCTTTCATATTAGGAGATATGGTTATATCTTGCCCTAAATAAAATTATACCACATTCTATATGAAAAGACACGACATTCCTTCCTTCCATTCGCACGTGTTTCCAGACTCCATCTTATTCCATTCATGCTTTTATATCCTACTTAATATGAAAACTAACTATTGTAATACACATATTTTATATATAGTAAATTATAAATTAATAGGAGATATAGATGGAAGGAGTGTATCACTTAAAATTTTGTCCAACTTGCTTAGTCTAGAGCAATATTTTCGGTCCAAGCAAACTGCAAAATCCCGAGTCAGTCGGAGAAATCGTTACTACTCGTCTATTTTATGCACCACACATACCTCATTCTATTAAAAAAACTCACAAAACCATTAAACGAAACTTCAAATCACAAATATAATTGCATGAAATAAAGTGAGCTGAGTGTGTGAGAGCGTAAAGGTTGGGTTACTGGTTTTCATTATTCAAGCTTAACGATTGAATCCATATCGGGTTGCGGTTTGTTTGTTCGTATCGAGTTTGGTTCACGTTGTGGTTAGGGATGGGTTTGGTTTCGGTTCGCGGTTGGGTTAAGGTTTTGGTCGCGGTTTGGTTTCGTGATGGGTGCTGTTTTCTGTTTTTCGATCTCTTCAATTCCTATGTTCGATTCAAGGTATACTCCCTCGATTCTGTTTCGAAACTCACTCGAGATGTATTTATACGTATTATATGTAATCGGAATTGGAACATGTTTAACGAATCGAAATATGTATGTTAAGATGAATATGAATATCGTTAAAATGGTAATGTATTTATACGCGGCCAAAGAAATCAGGAATATATCAAACCTATTTCGGAGTCGTGTTTAGCAGCCATAGTGTTGACTTAATATCAATCTAAAAGAACCACAGAAAGAATCTATAATGAGTTTATATTAAAACCTATGCGTATGCTTGTATATCGAGGGTGAGGGATTTAGTTTGAAGCGTTTATACTGATCTCATTGTGTGAAATGGATGTGGCTCTATAGTCTATATAATGTGTCGACTTTAATTCTGGTGTTGCCATGCAAATCAGTTGGTCATACAATATGGATGGTACTTTTACAAAATTTCTCTTAATTTTAGAAAATACTCGACAAAACGTTTGTCTACAAAAAAAATGTGTCAAATTTATTTATATGAAGTGTTAACCTTTTCGTTATAATTTTATAAATATCCTTCGACAAGCACTCTAAATTATGAAATTCATATGAAAACATTTTTTTGAACCATATAAATAATTCTTATCAAAGTCTTTGATCTGGCCATCTAAACCCTTTTCGCGAACATGTAATGAGAGACAGTAGATTGCAAACTAAGAACATGAAACTATAAGAATTATACGTATAGGTTTGTTCATAAGGTCGAGTCGATATCGGGGTGAAACATATTAAATATGTATACATGAAACTATAAGAGTTGGTTATATTACGTGGTTACATGAGGATGTCATAATATTTTGAGGTGCGACATTTCCTACAGTATAGTATTGATAAGTGTAACTAAAGAAAATGAAGTACAAATGTTATACCAAATACAAATGTGCAATTGACATTGTCATAGACCAAACTCGATAAAAGAAATAGACGTGATTCAATAACTAAACGTGCATGTATGCATGGGAAATTTTGGGTTTTGTTCAAGTACTTGTGTGGCTTATTATTGGGTGTGTCGAATGAATGTGAACCTCATGCATGATTATATCGTTAATATTGGTCTAAAATGGGTCTCGTTAAAATGGACAATGAAATGGCATATAGGTCGAGTGTGGTTTGGGTTAAAAGGATTTGTCTTGGATTATGTCATATGTCGAGTAGGGTAAGTACATGAATTAAAGTTTAGTTACGTGGGCATATCTAATGAGGTGATTAAAATGTATACGTACGAGAATTTTCATACAATTGTATAATTTACATATTAGACCATGAACTATGCTAAATGACACTTTAAAATCTAAACTATTAAAAGTGGTCATATTAAACCCTAAACTATAATATTAATCATATTAAGTCTTAAAGTTATCTAATTGACATTTATAACCCTAAAAATCATTAAATCGGGAAACTTACTAAATACGACAGGTTACTAAAAATAGAAAGAAACCATAAATGGGAAACCTTAATAACTATAAGTGGTAAACTTGTAAAATGAGCTTATAAGTAATACGTGATCATTAAATTCGTGTAGATTCGCTGAAGAAGGAGTAACTTCTGATCATTATTTCTGGTGTGCTTTGCATCTGCGGTTTGAGGTACAGATATTCTGCCCTTTTTCAGTAAGGGTGCTTTTCTCTCTTTTAGACTCATTGACTTTGATTCGTATTAGGATTTCCTAAGCCATTGCTATGTTCCCTACACTTTGATTCGATTTGACTTTGATATGAACCTTTGGCATCTAAACCTTTGATATGAACCCTTTGCTATGAACCTTTGATATTTGAACTTTGACTATGATTCGAAGACTTAGACTATTTGAACCTTTGCTTTGATTTGAACCTTTGACCTTTGACCCTTCAGTTTGATACCCGAGCCAAATGTGTTTCCTAGCCATGAAGGTAACATGGCCATGTCTTTGATGCACCAATGGCATGACTCGCGTGTGGTCGAGTGATTTGCCACACCGTCCCCATTGTGATTGTGATATGCGCGCTTTATATTTATTATGGCCAATGTGATGTGTGTGGGGGGCGCATGGATGCATCCTAGGTACGTATTTGTGATGTGATATGTGATATATGTGGTGACTGATGATGGGTGCAATCCACGTCTTTCACAAAATGTGGGAGCTAGCTACTCCAATTTGATACATGAGGACACCCCTCATATTATCTGGTTACTTGAGAGGTATCCCCTCTAGATTGCTACAGGATTGTGATATGTGATGTGATTTGTGTGGGCTCGTGGTGGATTACTGACCTTCCTTTTTCCCTTTCTTACTTTGTACCTTTGTCTATACCTTATGTTATTCCATTGCACTATACCATATATGTTCGTTTCCTTTTGCTTTCGTTTTCGTTTATATATATCTGTTCACTGGGCTTTTTAAGCTCAGCCGCATTTCTTTTCCTGCGGCAGGTTTAGTAGGGAGCTGGGAATGAGTGGAGAGTACCTTGGACTTAGAAGACTTGATAGTTATTCTGGATTAGAGTTGATTAGAAGATATTATATTTTTAGAATTTGTATTCGCATTTGTAACCTTGTAATTTCAGTATTTCATTTGTAACCTTTGAGATTCTTGTATTACTGTAAATGTATGCTTTGTTTTGATCTGATATGAAACCATTTTTGTGATATCTTTACCCTTGTCGGGTTGGGGTGTTACAATTATGGTATCAGAGTACAGGCTGCGATTCTTAATACATTACCCTTGGCCTGTGTAAGTTAGGACCACTAGGTTCTCCCTGTAGGCGCTCGTAAGACAACCTTGAAAATTTGCTTTAGGATTTCCCTATAAGGACTTGAGTTTGACCAGTGAGGAATGGGTAGACTATAAGGCATCTGTTTAGTTATCATTGCTTCCGCATCACTCTGATTCGTGCCTTGTTTTTGGTTAGATCCTGTTGATACCACCTTTGGAAAGTGAAAGCTTATACCTTGCACCACCTAAGATTTGAACCTGATTAAATCTTGAAGGCATTGAGAAGTTCATAATAATTGCCTGACACTATTTGATCCTTGTTTTCAGATTCCTTTTGTTAATCATTTTGATAAAGACCCGCGTTTCACTCTGATCCTTTTGTTAATTACTTTGATGCCTATTCGGGCATTCTGAGAATCTCCATGGCAATGACGTACTGGATATGTTTTGTTATTTGTCTTTTGCTTTTGATAAGTATCTATGAATCTTCCGACACTATTTGATTTCGCTTCACCCATCTCTGTCCCTCTGAGAAGTCATGTGGTGTTTAACCACGAGTATAAGAATATTTCCCTCTCATTTTTGAACGATAAGTTTTGCTATGCTGATCCGTCTTTCTTTGGATAGTTAACTTCGATTTTATTCTGACAAGGAAATTGTTGAGTGATCAGTCAAATATTGACAACTACCCTTCTATGTCTCACCTTTGGCGTTTGAAACAATTTTGAACTCCCTACTACGATTATCGATTGTTAAACCCATTGCTATCACTATGACTCTGGAGACTCGTGTGTTACTTTCACGATCATGAACCCATTTCGTACACCAATGAATGAATCGTATCTTGAGAGTTTTGGCACCCTGAGCTTTCTGAATATGATTCGTGACTGAACCACATGTTTTTCCACCGGAATGTGAAGGAGGATTTGACTTGATGCCGAGAGATTGTCTAGTCACTAAGCGAAAGTGTCTTTCAGATGTGTCCGGAATCATACCTGTTGAATTGAGCGACCGGGAAGAGCAGCAACCGAAGACCAGGAAGAAGCTGAACCGTCATATCGTTAGGAGCCAATATTCCTCCACCCTGAAACGACCATGTGTTTGTTTAATTTCAGAGCGCGAAATTTCCTTCTGATAAATTGATTTTATTCTTGGAATCACCTTCCATATTCGTAAACGACTGCTATGACGGTTAGTGACGCTAATAGTATTAGCTACAGCTCTGACTGTTTTGTGAATTTGATAAATGATGTTTTCTCGTGAGTACTTGGACAATGGTCATTGTATGACTTAATAGTACATTCGGAGACGAGGAAAAGCATGAAAATCATTTTTGCACTTTGTTAGAAATTTTTTGATCATTTGTGCACTCTGGAAGATGTTTACAACTTATGATACCATTGAGAAATTTCGTGAACCGAGAGAAACAGCTTAGTTTGATTGAGAATGGAGTTTTGGAAAAGCTGAAATAGAAATTAGTTTCCTCACCCTCGGGCGGAACAATTCTGGGATAAATCAGAAAGAGACTCGGTGACACTCCCCTTCTGCACAGAATGTTTTCAGTATGCATCAAGACAACTAGAAGCGCATCAGAAGAATTATTTCAATACCTGACCTGGAGTTGACAACAACGGTGGCTACCCTGATGAGAGAAGACATTCCTTACAAGGCGGAAGTGTTGGCGATGCAGAAGAAGAAATTCTAGTCAAGCTGGCGAACCTGGAGCTGATGAAAACATGCAGTCTCTCTTCCCTATTCATCTTGGTTGTACTATGATGAATTGAGAGCGGAAGCAGACTGGATGATGAAGAGATTTAAAGATCGTGCCAGAAATCCACGTTACTCCATCACATTCCAAGAAGAACTGCAGGAGGCTTGATGAACCAGACAAAAGTACACGATTCTGTTTCACTTCCAGATTGACGGACCAACGAAGACAGATTAACCGGACTTGAAGAGATTGGATGTGTTGAATGAACGAATTTTTGAAACAGACCCTTTATGTTTGGAAGAATTGATTCTATGAAGGCCGGAGTTCTTGGTGACTAACTTTCATTTCCGTTGACCCTCTTAAGTTTCGTTATAAAGTAATAAGATCCCCTTATGATTTAAGTTCCTTAGAAGTATTTCAGTTCGTGTTTATTTTCGTATGTTCGGTGATGGCTTTGTTTTGAGAGATTTTGGCAAATTGTGGAAGATATGATGCTTGTGACGGCGTACCTCACTTCTGTTAGGCAAATCTGGAGCTTTGATACTCTTGCGAATAGTTTTGTTTTCCCTCTTGACTATGGCATTCGATTTTAGTTGACCTTTGAGACTGTAGAAGCACTAGGTGGATTAAGATAGGTGGTTTTGATTACGAATTTGAGATAAAGTATGACCATCATGAGGGCATATTTATATGATGCCAGTATTATGACGTCTGGCCAACGTGATAATACTTACATCATATAACGTGCACTTGTTGTGGGCATAGGATATCTTGGGGAGTACCTAAGAAGTTTAGAATTTGATCCCCGTTGGACTATCCGTGATTAGTGAGACGTTAGGTTCATTCTACCTATGCATATACTCTACCTTCGTTCGTTAAATATCCGGATGAGTTTTGGACTCTCGTTTTGCATTTTGTTGACCTCAGTTATAAATCTTGAACTACTTTTAGAACTCCCTACTGTTGATACAGGTAATTCGATTTGAAATCTTGTTCGTATCCTATATGAGCCTTCTAAAGATTCGCCTATCGTCCATTTTGTGTTGCATGGACCTTTTGATCAAGATCAACTTATTTTGTCTCCTTCTGAGAAATTTGAACCCACCTCGTTTTGATTTGAGTCATGAGAAACTATTTTGGTATGAAGATCTTTTGGAAGAACCTCCTCGGTCATGAGAATGTTTGTGAGGATCTTTGCGATTTGCTACGACTTCGCTTAACTTTTGCGACTTTAAATTTTGAGGACGAAATTTTTTCGTTTAGAGGGGAAGAATTATAATAACCTAAAAACATAAATTCTGAAATCCGTATTAATTTGAACCTTGAACCGAACCCAAGTAATTATGGACAATCACATAAAATTTTAAAATGTGAAAACCATACTATATGCTATATAAAGTCGACCAAAGAAATCAGGATTATGCATATAGCCTTTGTTTAATAAAAGATTTGCATGTCCATTTTTGTTTAACCAAACTTTCACGACACAATCTTTGTGTATCCATTTCCACACGTTTACATTGAAGATAAGAACAAATATAAAACATGTGCATATCCTTTCATATTAGGAGATATGGTTATATCTTTCCCTAAATAAAATTATACCACATTCTATATGAAAAGACACGACATTCCTTCCTTCCATTCGTACGTGTTGCCAGACTCCATCTTATTCCATTCATGCTTCTATATCCTACTTAATATGAAAACTAACTATTGTAATACACATATTTTATATATAGTAAATTATAAATTAATAGGAGATATAGATGGAAGGAGTGTATCACTTAAACTCTTGTCCAACTTGCTTAGTCTAGAGCAATATTTTCAGTCCAAGCAAACTGCAAAATCCCGAGTCAGTCGGAGAAATTGTTACTACTCGTCTATTTTATGCACCACACATACTTCATTCTATTAAAAAAACTCACAAAACCATTAAACGAAACTTCAAATCACAAATATAATTGCATGAAATAAAGTGAGCTGAGTGTGTGAGAGCGTAAAGGTTGGGTTACTGGTTTTCATTATTCAAGCTTAACGATTGAATCCATATCGGGTTGCGGTTTGTTTGTTCGTATCGAGTTCGGTTCACGTTGTGGTTAGGGATGGGTTTGGTTTCGGTTCGCGGTTGGGTTAAGGTTTTGGTCGCGGTTTGGTTTCGTGATGGGTGCTGTTTTCTGTTTTTCGATCTCTTCAATTCCTATGTTCGATTCAAGGTATACTCCCTCGATTCTGTTTCGAAACTCACTCGAGATGTATTTATACGTATTATATGTAATCGGAATTAGAACATGTTTAACGAATCGAAATATGTATGTTAAGATGAATATGAATATCGTTAAAACGGTAATGTATTTATACGCGGCCAAAGAAATCAGGAATATATCAAACCTGTTTCGGAGTCGTGTTTAGCAGCCATAGTGTCGACTTAATATCAATCTAAAAGAACCACAGAAAGAATCTATAATGAGTTTATATTAAAACCTATGCGTATGCTTGTATATCGAGGGTGAGGGATTTAGTTTGAAGTGTTTATACTGATCTCATTGTGTGATACATATTAAATATGTATACATGAAACTATAAGAGTTGGTTATATTACGTGGTTACATGAGGATGTCATAATATTTTGAGGTGCGACATTTCCTACAGTATAGTATTGATAAGTGTAACTAAAGAAAATGAAGTACAAATGTTATACCAAATACAAATGTGCAATTGACATTGTCATAGACCAAACTCGATAAAAGAAATAGACGTGATTCAATAACAAAACGTGTATGTATGCATGGGAAATTTTGGGTTTTGTTCAAGTACTTGTGTGGCTTATTATTGGGTGTGTCGAATGAATGTGAACCTCATGCATGATTATATCATTAATATTGGTGTAAAATGGGTCTCGTTAAAATGGACAATGAAATGGCATATAGGTCGAGTGTGGTTTGGGTTAAAAGGATTTGTCTTGGATTATGTCATATGTCGAGTAGGGTAAGTACATGAATTAAAGTTTAGTTACGTGGGCATATCTAATGAGGTGATTAAAATGTATACGTACGAGAATTTTTATACAATTGTATAATTTACATATTAGACCATGAACTATGCTAAATGACACTTTAAAATCTAAACTATTAAAAGTGGTCATATTAAACCCTAAACTATAATATTAATCATATTAAGTCTTAAAGTTATCTAATTGACATTTATAACCCTAAAAATCATTAAATCGGGAAACTTACTAAATACGACAGGTTACTAAAAATAGAAAGAAACCATAAATGGGAAACCTTAATAACTATAAGTGGTAAACTTGTAAAATGAGCTTATAAGTAATACGTGATCATTAAATTCGTGTAGATTCGCTGAAGAAGGAGTAACTTCTGATCCTTATATTTCTGGTGTGCTTTGCATCTGCGGTTTGAGGTACAGATATTCTGCCCTTTTTCAGTAAGGGTGCTTTTCTCTCTTTTAGACTCATTGACTTTGATTCGTATTAGGATTTCCTAAGCCATTGCTATGTTCCCTACACTTTGATTCGATTTGACTTTGATATGAACCTTTGGCATCTAAACCTTTGATATGAACCCTTTGCTATGAACCTTTGATATTTGAACTTTGACTATGATTCGAAGACTTAGACTATTTGAACCTTTGCTTTGATTTGAACCTTTGACCTTTGACCCTTCAGTTTGATACCCGAGCCAAATGTGTTTCCTAGCCATGAAGGTAACATGGCCATGTCTTTGATGCACCAATGGCATGACTCGCGTGTGGTCGAGTGATTTGCCACACCGTCCCCATTGTGATTGTGATATGCGCGCTTTATATTTATTATGGCCAATGTGATGTGTGTGGGGGCGCATGGATGCATCCTAGGTACGTATTTGTGATGTGATATGTGATATATGTGGTGACTGATGATGGGTGCAATCCATGTCTTTCACAAAATGTGGGAGCTAGCTACTCCAATTTGATACATGAGGACACCCCTCATATTATCTGGTTACTTGAGAGGTATCCCCTCTAGATTGCTACAGGATTGTGATATGTGATGTGATTTGTGTGGGCTCGTGGTGGATTACTGACCTTCCCTTTTCCCTTTCTTACTTTGTACCTTTGTCTATACCTTATGTTATTCCATTGCACTATACCATATATGTTCGTTTCCTTTTGCTTTCGTTTTCGTTTATATATATCTGTTCACTGGGCTTTTTAAGCTCAGCCGCATTTCTTTTCCTGTGGCAGGTTTAGTAGGGAGCTGGGAATGAGTGGAGAGTACCTTGGACTTAGAAGACTTGATAGTTATTCTGGATTAGAGTTGCTTAGAAGATATTATATTTTTAGAATTTGTATTCGCATTTGTAACCTTGTAATTTCAGTATTTCATTTGTAACCTTTGAGATTCTTGTATTACTGTAAATGTATGCTTTGTTTTGATCTGATATGAAACCATTTTTGTGATATCTTTACCCTTTTCGGGTTGGGGTGTTACATACAGATTCACTTTCGTCATCCTTGGTGAGTTTGGTTTCGGAAGACATTGGTGTTTTCATAGGTTTAGAATCTTCAAGACCAAATTTCTTAAGCATATCCTTGATATACTTAGATTGGTTGAAGAATATCCCATCTTCTAATTGTTTTATTTGGAGACCTAAGAAAAAGTTTAGTTCCCCCATCACACTCATTTCAAACTCATTATGCATGATTTTCGAAAATTCATCGCATAACTATTGACAAGTTGAACCGAATATAATGTCATCCACATATATCTGGACTATGATAATATGTGATCCCTTTTTCTTGGTGAAGAGAGTGTTGTCTACTAGGCCCATGGTATACTTATGGTCAACTAGAAAGGTCTTAAGTCGATCATACCAAGCTTTTAGTGCTTGCTTAAGTCCGTATAATGCTTTCTTAAGTTTGTAGACATGATTAGGTTTTTCAAAATGGGCAAAGCCGGGAGGTTGTGCTACATACACTTCCTCATTTATGAAACCATTTAGAAATGCACTTTTGACATCCATTTGAAATAGTTTAAAGTCATGTGCACATGCATATGCAAGTAATATCCTAATTGACTCAAGTCTAGCTACGGGTGCAAAAGTCTCATCATAATCTATACCTTCTTGTTGATTGTAGCCTTGTGCTACTAGCCTAGCTTTGTTTCTAGACACTATGCCATTTTCATCCATTTTATTTCTAAAAACCCATTTTGTACCGATTATGGTTTGATTTTTAGGTTGTGAAACTAATGTCCAAACGTCATTCCTAACAAATTGATTTAATTCCTCTTGCATCGCAATGACCCAAGATTCATCTTTTATGGCGTCATTAACATTTTTAGGTTCAATTGTTGAAACAAAATAAAAGAAGTTACTTTCATTTTGAGCTTTAGACCTTAATGTTCTTTCATTGATTTTTCCTATGACGTTTTCTAATGGATGACTTTTGGTTTCTTTGATATTAACTATTTCTCTTTTTACCCGTTCATCTTCTTTCTCACTTTCAATATTTTCCTGATTATCAACCATTTGACTTTCAACTAAGTCATCATCTACCAAAGGTGATGTCTTAGAGGGAGGTGGACTTTCATCGAATGTTACGTTCAATGATTCCTCGACTTTTGAGGTTTCTTTGTTCAAAACTATATATGCTTTACTAGTTTGTGAATATCCTAGAAATACACTTTCATAAGACTTTGGGTCGAACTTGGTGAGATAATCCTTTGTGTTTAAAATGAAGCACTTGCTTCCAAACACTCTAAAATATCCTAAAGTATGCTTTTTGCCTCTATATAACTCATATGGAGTCTTTTTCAAGAATGGTCTAATTAGGACTCGATTTAGGATATATGTGGATGTATCTACAGCGTGACACCAAAACTTTTGAGGTATGTTTTGTTCATTTAACATGGTTCTAGTCATTTCTTGAATTGTATTATGAGTTATGCCATTGGCATAAAAAAAAACTCCAAATTGGATTTCATTGTCAAATTCACGACCATGGTCGGTTCTTATTGACACTATGTTACTGATGAAGCGAAAAGTGTACCGCTTTTAGGGGGTCATTTAAGCCCTAAATCGTATTTATTTGATCAAATATTGCCCTAAATCGTTCCTTTTGTCATTTTAGGTACTTTGGAGAAGAAATCTGGAAAAGGAAGCATTTTGGACGTTTTTGGAGCATAAAAGTGAAGAAAACGACAAAGTCTCAAAATCGGCTGAAAAAGTACCTTTGACGGCGTCAGGGATTGCCCTTGACGGCGTCATGTCTTGGCAAAAAAGGTGGATATGAAAATTACTCATGATAAGCCAGAGAATTTTACAATGGAAAGTCTGACGGCGTCACCCTTTGAAGTGATCAAGGCCATCACGGTTTAACTTAAAGAGGGACGACGTCAAGCCATATTCTGACGGCGTCAAGCTTTGATAAGCCAGAGCGGATTTTGGAGGTCTAAAGAGGGACGGCGTCAAGAAGGCCATCCGGGAACCCTAGACACGACGAGGTGACGGCGTCAAGTCCTATAACGTGACGCCGTCAGCCCTTAAACTCTATATATAGTTTTGCAATTTTTTGTCATTAGTGTGCAACTTTGTGAGGAGAAACCCTAAAGACGAATTTCTGCCATTTTTAAGGGTTTTCATACCCTTGGATCTCCCCTGTTTAATTGAAGATAAGTTATCATTTAATCAATCAATATGTCTATGTGTTGTTTGATTATATATTGTTCTTGTCTTTTAATTAACATGCTAGGCTAGATTTATCTTGTGTTTGCTTAGATCTAATGAAACCTAACTATTGATTATTGGTTATTAGTGTGTTATTAGTTGTATTGGATGATTGTTCATCGATGTTAGGCTTAAGAAAACTGGCTAACTTCCTATTCGGTAACTTGCTTGAACGTCTTAAGAAACATGAACCAATGCATACTAAGGTTTTTATGGTTGTATTTAATGCATGAGCGAATTCTAGTGATCCCATGTTAGGAGCTTCCTAGCCAGCTCGACATAGGAGTGAAGTAGGAGCTTGTAGAGTTGGGGAAGTACGTACGCCACCCCACGATTGGTATTAAGGAATACACCCGTCATCCACGCAATTAATACACACTAATCAACCGGTAAAAGATAGTTAGGGAGTAAGGAAATCTAAGTAAACACATTTCTCTCCACATAAGTTTCACAACTCTTTTCATTTTCAGTTATTTTATTTTATTTGCATTTGTAGTAATTTGGGTTAGTTGACTAGCAACTAATTCCGCCCACTCATTCAAACCCGAGATTTTACTTGCTTTCATAAAAAAATATAAAAATACAAAAAGAATCTTCCCTCACCCTTAGACCTACTAAAGTAGTTTTTCATACCTAACGAACACTATTCCCTGTGGAGAACGATCAATCCCCCGTACTTACCACTACACTATACTACATCGGTCAGGTACACTGCCTGGTGGGGTTGTAAGCCTCTTGAGATCCCTCGAGAGGTAAAACCTGTTGTAAGGTTGCAAAACCACGCATCAAGTTTTTGGCGCCGCTGCCGGGGAATAGTTATTGTTTAGGTTGAATTTTTATTTTATTAGGTCTACTCACTAGATTCCTTTCTAGCGAGACTTTTATTTTATTTTTCTAGGTTTTCTTTAGTCTATCTTTTTTCTTCGTTTCTTTGTTCGTAACCATTACCATCCGACATCATGGAAGGTGGTAATATCCTTGATCCCAACAACCCACCACCACAACAACACCCACCTCCTAGAGCCCGTACCTTAGGAGACTACTCTCGTCCTAGCCACCATGGCTATCGAAACACCATTGAGCTCACTCAAGGAGCCAATGTCACACCCTTGCGATCCGACACCATCCGGTTGGTGCAAAGCGGATGCGCATTCCATGGACTTCGTTCTGAAGATCCTAATCAACATCTCAAGGACTTTCTCAAAATCGTTGATTCCATAGACCTTGATGTTGCCACTCGAGAGACGACCCAACTGCGTCTCTTTCAATTCTCTCTGTGGGACCAAGCTAGTCAATGGCTAGAACGTCTACCCGCAGGATCCATCACCTCTTGGGATGATCTCACCACTCGCTTCCTTGCTCAGTTTTTCCCACCGGGAAGAACTACCAAGCTAAGGAATGATATCTTGATGTTCCAACAACGTCAAGGCGAAACCCTCTACGAGGCATGGACTCGATTCAAGGACTTACTCCAAAAAGTCCCTCACCATGGCATAGAACTTTGGCTCCAAGTCCAAGTCTTCTATGACCATATCAATCTCTCCACGAGGCAAACCATTGACCAATCGGCCGGTGGTAAGCTACGTGATCTAAGTGCGGAAGAATCATGGGCTCTCCTAGAAGATCTTGCTCTTTATGACAACGAAAGTTGGAGTGATCCCCGTGATTTGAATAAAACGGTCAAGGCAATATCTTTGCCTTCAAACAATTCAAGCACTTCCGACCGTAGGATCATAGAACTTGAAGACCAAGTCAAGTTTCTTATGAAATCCTACGAGGCTCCTAAACCTTCAAGCCAAGTGAACAAAATCACTTCTTCATGTGAATTATGTAGTGGTCCCCACGACACTCGTGATTGCATGGAACTCCCCGAACAAGCTTTTGCGGACTACGCATCCTCGCGTACCGACGGAGCGGGAGACAAGTGGTACACTTTCAAACCCGAGCCAAACCCCTACGGTGATTCATACAACCCCTCATGGAAAAATCACCCAAACCTTAGGTGGAAACAAAACCAAAACGCACAACAAACCAATTCTTCCAACCCACCTAATCGTTTCCAATCAAGCGGTTCCAACTCGAACCGTACTTTCAATAACAATCCTTCCAACAATTATGGTAGTACCAATAACTTTGAAGGATTGATGTCTCAATTTATGGCATCTCAAGAAGCTCGTTTGGCCAAGTTTGAATCCGAATTCAATCAACAACAAACGGAGATGACCAATAAAATTGACAACTTATTGAAAGCCCTCAATAACCAAGTGCTATCACCTCCACATAAGGACGCTAGGAACACAAATAGCGGACCCCAAGTAAAAGACCCCTCTTCATCCAAACACGTCCACTTCGTCAACATTGTCACTATTAAACCAATTGATAGGAATGAGGATAATAGTGAACCTGAGGATGAGGTTAAGAAAGTCGAGGTTGATAAAGAAGTTAGGAAAAGTGAGATTGAAGAAGTAGATGATGATGAGGACTACTTCAATAGGCTACCCACTAAGGAAGAGCGCGCATATCATACAGACTTATTCGATGACCCTGAGACACCATACTTCCTAGGTAGACCAATTATAAAAATAGGCGATCCTTCTAATCTCAACATACCATGCAACATCGGACATTTGCATGTGTGGAAAGCTTACATCGACCTTAGATCGCCCATAAACATCATGACTAGAGCCCACTACAACTTGATAATGAAAAAGCAACTTAGGTATAGGATTTTCCCTGAGAAGGGTTGGATGAGTAACTTCACGGGAAGAGTTAAGGGATTACCGGTTTATGTAGGAAACTTCACCTATGCCACCGACTTTGTAATTGTAGAAGATATCCGCCCAATAGTCGATGCATCCTTAACTCAAGTAGTTTTTGGAAAACCATTTGTTGAGGTCTCTAGAATGACTTATGAACCGTCCTTAGGGATAGTTAGATTTAAGGATGAGACCGATGAGGTAAACTACCAAATGCCATATAAGATAGAGCAATTCCAACACTTGTCAAATGTTGAGAAGGAGCTTAAGCAAGCAGTCTACTATAGGAATGATGAGGATAGAAATAAAGGAGTAGACTATGTTATGGAAAGGATATCCGGTTTCTACAAGGATTGTTTGAAATTAGGACCGGAATATAAAACCGGAAATGAGAATGGCCTAGGAACCGTAACCGATGATGGAATCACGTAATGTACGTGACTTTGAGTCTAGCTACAAGACTCGTTAAAAAAGAAAAGCGCTTCTTGGGAGGCAACCCAAGCTTTATTTGCTTTGTGTGTTTATTTATTTGTTTGTTTGATTTTATTTGTTTCCGTATGTGTGTTTAATTTTTATTCTTATTGATTCATGTTCAAAAGTAAATTGTGAAAATGCTTTATCTTGTTTTTAACTTCGTCTTAACTACATATAAAGGTATTTTGCAAAAAGATAAGTGTAAGGGGAATCCAAATCAGTTTATAAGAACAAATGAACATGAATCATAATAATAATAAATTAATATACATATTAGTATTTGTTTGAGTCAAATGCTTGTATCGAGTCATAATGATGTTTTGCAGGATTTCCAGGAAGTAGGGTATAGGTTTTTCCAGAAATTTTCTGGAAACTTAACATGAGAATTCTGTCAGATCATTTCTGACGGCGTCAGGAGTTACAACCTGACGGCGTCAGGTTTTAATCTTCTGAATTTTTTGAAAGTTTTGTTTTCATAAAAAGTTTTTATTAAATCTCTAACTTATAATCTCCAGGAATCTGCAAAATTATCATTCCACAAGCATTATATCCTTATATATAGAATTTATCCCGCCGATGTTATGCAGGTTTTCGTGTTTGTTTTCTCAGGTTTAACAGGTTATTTTGGACAAGGAGATGTATGTGGAATCAAGCTTTTGGCAATGCTTTAGTTTTGGAGCTTCTACATTCTCTTGGAAGAAGATCTAACCATGTTGCCACATTATCCACCGAGCGAATCAGGGGAGTATTTGATTTCATTCTTTTACCTTTTCACTTTTACATCTTGTTATTTGAATATTGGGGACAATGTTCATCTTAAGTGTAAGGGGGGGGGGGGTAAAATACGATACTTTAGAGAATACAATTGCACTTGATTTTTGTTTGTTTAATGGTAGATGTGTAATAAAACTGAGAGAAATACCTGTTAGGGCAATTTTAGTGCCAAATTTAAAATTTTTTACAACATATAGGAGTGAAACTTTGATCTTAATGAGCGTCTCATGGATAGGAGTTATACGACTAGCACAAAAACCGTACCACTAAAAAATTTTCCACCCCCAAATATGTGAGGTTCGGCCCTAGAATTGGTAGGAAAAGCATTTATGCTATGATGTGTGTACCGGTAGCACTTAGATTCTAGAACTTGCGTTAGGACCATTCCGAGGCCACAAGTGAGACTACATTCGTGTAGTTAGATTTACTACATGATAAGAGGCATTAGGATTAACCCATTGTTTTACACCTGTGTTTTTTGTTATAATTACACTGGCTACAATGGTCAAGTAATTCTCCCACACCCTTTGCGTTGTACTCATTTTTAGTACACGATACCCCTAGTACACCCCTCAGAGCCTATCTTTTCGTTTCAACCTTTAAGCATTTTACTTAAAGGAAGAATTTGTTACACCCCACTTAAATGTACACCCAAATCGCCTTAGCCCACCTTGTATGCACTCATTTTTAGTGCATTATTGTGACAACATTTGTTTTAACCCAAGTTAATTATCTAATTGATTACATGGTTGCTAAGTCGAGTCATATCCTTGTACATATTGTTTTTGGACGATTGGGACTCATGGGTAAAGTACTAGTGTAATGGAGTAATGGGGAAGAACATCATTTATTACCCCCATATGTGCTAAATATTTTAAAAGTACTCCAAGTGTTTCGATTATCTTAATTCGAGTCATTAGAATAGTTATTTGTAAAGTTATGTAAAAGTTCAAGTGTAAGGGGAATGCAACGCCCCTATGATGTATTATTTTGGATGGTAGGGCAAGAGAGTATGAAAAAAAAAAAAAAAAAATCAAGAAAAATACAAAAAAAAAAATGAGAAAAAGAAAAATAGAAAAAACATACGGACTACCATCCCGTTTCATTTTATGTTTATTTTATGTTTTTGTTATTTTGTTTTTAGCTTGAGTCGAGTCTAGTCTTGGCTTAGCAACGCCATATTGTACATGTAATTAATCAAGATCTTTAACTCGCCACCAGTAAAATATCCCTTATCCAACAAAACCGTGTTTATCATATCCCTACACCTCACGTTATAACCCATTTAAAAGCCCTCTTTGATAGTTTATCTTAGGTGCTTACGCCTAGTGGAGGAGGTTTTCGATCCTTTCCCAAGCCTATGGTAATCTATTTGCTATGACAGGTAGTGAGAGATATTATCCGTTTTCATTTATGAGATTTATTTTGATGACACCTGAGAGATGTGAGTATCTAAACACTACTTGTGAGGTGCTAGTATGTAATCTCCGTGCTCATTATGATTAAAGTGGAACGACTGTTTGTTGTAATTACTTTTATATTAGCATTAAATGACCCCTAACTTGTATTTTGATTAGAATAAAAGCGCATTTGCTTGAGGACAAGCAAATCTCAAGTGTAAGGGTATTTGATGAAGCGAAAAGTGTACCGCTTTTAGGGGGTCATTTAAGCCCTAAATCGTATTTATTTGATCAAATATTGCCCTAAATCGTTCCTTTTGTCATTTTAGGTACTTTGGAGAAGAAATCTGGAAAAGGAAGCACTTTGGACATTTTTGGAGCATAAAAGTGAAGAAAACGACAAAGTCTCAAAATCGGCTGAAAAAGTACCTTTGACGACGTCAGGGATTGCCCTTGACGGCGTCATGTCTTGGCAAAAAAGGTGGATATGAAAATTACTCATGATAAGCCAGAGAATTTTACAATGGAAAGTCTGACGGCGTCACCCTTTGAAGTGATCAAGGCCATCACGGTTTAACTTAAAGAGGGACGGCGTCAAGCCATATTCTGACGGCGTCAAGCTTTGATAAGCCAGAGCGGATTTTGGAGGTCTAAAGAGGGACGGCGTCAAGAAGGCCATCCGGGAACCCTAGACACGGCGAGGTGACGGCGTCAAGTCCTATAACGTGACGCCGTCAGCCCTTAAACTCTATATATAGTTTTGCAATTTTTTGTCATTAGTGTGCAACTTTGTGAGGAGAAACCCTAAAGACGAATTTCTGCCATTTTTAAGGGTTTTCATACCCTTGGATCTCCCCTGTTTAATTGAAGATAAGTTATCATTTAATCAATCAATATGTCTATGTGTTGTTTGATTATATATTGTTCTTGTCTTTTAATTAACATGCTAGGCTAGATTTATCTTGTGTTTGCTTAGATCTAATGAAACCTAACTATTGATTATTGGTTATTAGTGTGTTATTAGTTGTATTGGATGATTGTTCATCGATGTTAGGCTTAAGAAAACTGGCTAACTTCCTATTCGGTAACTTGCTTGAACTTCTTAAGAAACATGAACCAATGCGTACTAAGGTTTTTATGGTTGTATTTAATGCATGAGCGAATTCTAGTGATCCCATGTTAGGAGCTTCCTAGCCGGATCGACATAGGAGTGAAGTAGGAGCTTGTAGAGTTGGGGAAGTACGTACGCCACCCCACGATTGGTATTAAGGAATACACCCGTCATCCACGCAATTAATACACACTAATCAACCGGTAAAAGATAGTTAGGGAGTAAGGAAATCTAAGTAAACACATTTCTCTCCACATAAGTTTCACAACTCTTTTCATTTTCAGTTATTTTATTTTATTTGCATTTGTAGTAATTTGGGTTAGTTGACTAGCAACTAATTCCGCCCACTCCTTCAAACCCGAGATTTTACTTGCTTTCATAAAAAATTATAAAAATACAAAAAGAATCTTCCCTCACCCTTAGACCTACTAAAGTAGTTTTTCATACCTAACGAACACTATTCCCTGTGGAGAACGATCAATCCCCCGTACTTACCACTACACTATACTACATCGGTCAGGTACACTGCCTGGTGGGGTTGTAAGCCTCTTGAGATCCCTCGAGAGGTAAAACCTGTTGTAAGGTTGCAAAACCACGCATCAGTTACTTCCTATTTGATTTTGAATTTTCTTACTTAAGATTTCAAATTTACTTCATTTTTAGTTTTCAAAAACTTAGTCCATGTATACCTAGAGTAATCATCTACTATTACCAAAGTATAGAAGTTTCCCCCGTAACTTTGTATAGCGGATGGACCAAACAAATCCATATGTAATAATTCTAGACACCTAGATGTAGACACCATATTTTTGGCCTTATGGCTATTATGAACCTGTTTTCCTATTTTGCAAGCATCACAAAAGTGTTGGTCATATTTCAACTTAGGCAGGTTCCTAACGAGTTTCTTAGATGATAAGGATTGAATTAACCTCATATTGGCATGACCTAAGCGTCGATGCCATAGAGTTGAGTTATCGTCCAAAGAAGTGAGACAAAGTTTGTCTTTAGGTGTTTTGTCTAGTTTCATAACGTAAACGTTATTCTTCAAAACACCTTTTCCTACGGTTATGCCATCCTTAAGTATTTTACTTCCATTTTCACTGAAAAGGACGTTATACTTTTTGCGGCATAATTGACTAATACTAAGCAATTTAAATCCTAAGTTATCTACATGAGCAACATCATCAATAGTGAGAGAGTCATGAGAAATCGTACCTTTTCCGATGATTTTACTTTTAAGCTTGCTACCGAATGTGACATTACCTCCGTCGTACACTTGGTAGTTTGAGAAAAGGCTTTTGTTCCCCGCCATGTGTCTTGAACACCCACTATCTTTAATCCACTCATCAGGTTCTAATTCAACTTTCAAGCATACCTAAGTTCAAGAAAAACTCAAGCATTTGGTCCCCAATATCTCATGGGTCCGTTTGGGTTAAACATAACATTATCATGGTTCATGTATGGAAATGGTGGACAAGTGTTCCATGGCATGAAGTTGGGACCTTGAAAGTTTATAGACATGTTTTGGTTCCAATTATTTTGATAATGATGTTGTGAGTTAAAGTTACTCTTTGGAAAGGGGTGTTTGGGAAAACTGGTTTTAGGTGTCTGTTGAATCGTTTTAACTCTATACTCATTTCTAACTTGGCCTTTCCCTATAGAGACTGATGGTTTTTGTTTGTTAACAGTTGTACTAGTGCTAGGTTTTCTAGTGACCTTAACAAATTCAGTACGATTCATTTTAAGAACCTTCTGTTCATCAACAGTACCGGCGGATCCCTTTGGTACAACTGGTGGATCCAAAATTTTGGATCCGTCGGATCCGTGGGTGTCTGACTCAGTTGGAACAGTGGGTGTCTGACTCAGTTGGAACAATTTCTTTTTCTTTCACTGTTTATTTCTTAAACTCACTTAAGCTTCTTAGTTTCATAAAACCTAGTCCGGTTTTATCATGAGGTAATTTTTGCATCTTCGTTATCTCATCTATACAGTTTATATTTTTATCAAACTTTTTAAACTTATAATTTTGTTTGATAAGTTCTTCCTGTGTTGACTTAAGTGTTTCTAGTTCTAACTTAAGTTCCTGACACGACACACATGTTTCTTTAACACTTTTACCCTTTTCTATTCTTATCTCCTTTTCTTTTAACCAATGAACTTCGTTTTCTAAAAGTGTTGTTTTGGTTTTTAAGAATTTATTCTTGTTTATGATTTTAAGGGTAATTTCACACAATTTGTTATATTCTACTTCTAAGGTTTCATCATCTATAGAAGAGTATGACGAGTCAGAATGTACCTCTTCTGTGTCATGAGCCATGAGAGCAACTTCGTCGTTCTTAGGCTCGTCGCCATCTCCTTCACTATCACTCCAAGCTCCACTGACAAAGGCTCTTTGAGACTTGTTCTTTGGAGGCTTTGGACATTCTCCTATTAAGTGACTAGAATCACCACACCTATAACACTTCCTGTCTACCTTTCCTTTCCTATCATCACGGTCTTTTCGGAAGGATTTTTTTCCTTCACGAGGTGGTCTAACGAACTTTCCTCGTCTCCTGAAGAATTTCTTGAAATCTCTTATGGCCATGGCATATTCTTCGTCTTCGCTACTAGAACAAGACTCTTCATCATCACTTGACTCAACTCTAGCTTTCAAGGCAATGGACTTCATTTTCTCCTTCTTGCCTTTAACAATTTCTGAGTCTTTTTTCATCACCATTTCGTGAACTTTGAGTTTTCCTATGAGCTCATCCAGTGTCATGCTTGAAAGATCCTTGGATTCTTCAATAGCTGTCACCTTTGCTCTCCACTTCAGGTGGAGTGCTCTTAGAAATTTCCTGACAAAATTCTTACTAGAAAAAGATTCGTCAAGTGCTTTAAGAGATGTAATAATAGTATTAAACCTAGCAAACGCACTATCAATGGTCTCATCTTCAGAGATAACAAATTGTTCATATTGTTGAACAAGAAGATCAATTTTGTTATCTTTGACTTGTGAGTTCCCTTGATGAGTGATAATTAGTGATTGCCAAATATCTTTAGCCGTTTTACACATAAAAACTCTTTCATATTCTTTCTTAGGTAAGGCATTCTAAAACATCCTTTTGGCTTTATTATTTTTTGGCAATCAACCTCTTTTGCTCATCACTGTGACGAATAAAAGTACCTACATCCCGACCACCTGAAATATCATTACTTATGGGCTTGTAATCACCCTCTACAATAATATACCACAGATCTATGTCCTTTGACTTCACATATGTCTCAAAGCGATTTTTCCAATATATGAAACAATTTGGTTCAAATAGTGGTGGTCTTTGCATAGATTGCCATTCTTTAAAGTTTTCAAAATCCATTGATCGTTTCAAGTTTTTAAAATACAATATATTTTGAAAATCTTGAGTAACACCGCTCTGGTACCAATTGTGGAAAACTAGAAGGGGGGTTGAATAGTTTTTACCGTTTTAAAATTAATTCGCTTTGTATACTTAATGTGATTTCAAAGTAAAGTGAACAATCAAGCACACAAACAAGTAATATAAGTAAAGAAGTAAAGAGAGGAAAGATCAAACCACACAACACAGATGTTTATAGTGGTTCGGCTACAAGGACTCTCTTCCTTGCCCTACTCCACTCCTCGAGCCTCTAACTTGAGAGTTTTTCTTCACTAAGAAACAAGCTCCCTTCTAGGTGGAGAAAACCTTTACACGTCGCTTACTCTTTATCCGGTACTAAGTTAAACACCGGGTTCTTTACAAGGGTACAACCACTCCCGTTGGTTCTTTCACAAGGGTACAACCACTCCCGACACTCTTTGTGTTTTAAGGACTAAAACACTAACCAAACTCTACTGAATAAATGATACAAACAATGATGTGTGAACTAAAACAAAATCACACAGACTCTATACTAAAAGGATAACAACAGAAGGTTGATCCTTATATGCTGTGATCTTCTTTGCTACAAAAGGAAAGATCAATGAAATGAAAGAATGATATGGGTTAGTGATATGTAAATGAATGAGTATGTATTTAAGCTATATGAGTGATAAGAATGCCCAAATGATCAGCTTGCTATTTATAGGCAAACTGATCCAACAGTTGGCGGATATGGCGGATCCCAAAAATTGGATCCGCCCTTGTATGGATTTGGATCCGCCATGTCAGGCTAGCTAAGAGATCTTCATATCTTTCCAAATCTTGCACAATCTTTCCATATCTTCAAATGTCAACTCTTTGGCTTGAAGATCTAAACAAAATATCTCAAAATCTTTCTAAGATTATGTTCATGATGCATGCCATGATGTCATCCTAATATTTAAAAAATAAAGTTTATATTTTAAGGAATAAACTTGTAAATGTATGTAATGTTATCCCTAGTAGACTTGTAATGTGTAAATGTGTTTTTAAAAGACTTATCACTATAAATGTAAAAGGCTTATTCTTATATTTATGCTTTCGCTTAAAGATAAACTTTGTATTTGTCATTAACAAAATTAAGCAAAGATCGTAAAATATAAATAACGTTTTTAGGACGATATTTGTATTAACATCCTCCTTGTCATCAACCAGCTTCTTCTATTCTTCTTTTCTTGACAGCAATGATTGTTGTGTGTGTGTTTCACTGGTTTAAGGATCGGTGTAAACAAAATGGTACAAAGGAATAGATATACGGTTCATATGGAAAAGGAAAACGTGTTTATGTATTATGGTAACCGTGTTATGTGATTGAGGATAACAAATCTTCTATGTAAGGAATGAAATTGTGGTGTTCTTATCCCTTGGTTAAAAACCGATCAAATAAAAATGAGGTGGGCTTAGAATTTGGCTCACAAAATTTACTTAGGATAGAATTTGTATTTTTGGTAATTTTAGGTTTATAGTTATTTGATTTGATAATCATATAATGTAACTTTAATTTATAAGGTAAATTTTTAAATGACGCAAATTTATAATACATACTTAGGTTAAAATTCAAAATGCGCAAATAAAAACATGTTCCAGATTTTAGGGTATTACATTGTTGGTTTTGGTAAATTGCCTCGGGAGGAAATTGCGTTCCATACGGAGGAATTTGTGGTGACGAAGAGTTAGAATTTTGTGATGAGGGGGTAGACGGGTTTGACGACCCCTCGTATTGTTGTGGGTTTGAGGCGAGGAGCTGCGTGAAATACCCGCCTTCGTTTGGATTTTGCAACATTTTTTTTTTTTTTTTGATGTAGAGATATTGAGAGTATTGGTGGTTTTTTTGTTAAGAGTTGTGTGAGAATAATAGTGTATATGATATGGTATTTATAGTGTGTAAAAAAAATATGTTAAGTTTTTTTTATTAAAAAAAACACAGTAATATATAAACGGTAATATTATCGTTTGAATTAAATGTGGGACTTAAAATAACGTTTAATTGTCAGAAGGAAGCCTCGCCGTGCAGACGAGGAGCTGCTCCATGGAGAGGCACGGCGAGATCAGGCGGTGTCACGGCGAGGTGTCCAGGTTAGCACGGCGAGCATGACACCGATTGCTCTTAGTTCTATGGTTTTGTGTGGTCTTTTGCTTCTGAGTTTGATTCTGTTTTAGTACGCTCAGTTCTCGAGTTTTGAGTGAAGGAAAATGGAAAAGAATAGGAAAGGGAAAAAAAATGAAAAAAAAAAAAAAAAGGAAAGTAAAGTTGTTATGTTCTTGAGATAGAGGAAAGGAAAAGGAAAGTAATCATAATCATGTTCTTGAGTAGGAGGAAAAGGAAAATAACTTGGTTAAATTACATATATGCCATTTAGTTGTTAACGTCAAATCTTTTAAAAAATTTATATTAGTCTTTACACAACATAAAAAACTATTCATTTCCTCCCTTAAAAAAACTCAAGAACACAAAAGTGGGAGGAAGATTTACTTAACAAAAAAAAACTATTCATTTCCTCTCTTAAAAAAACTCAATAACATAAAAAACTATCCATTTCATTTCCTTTCCTCTTCCATTTCAACTCGAGAAGTGAGCGTAAAGAAAGACCCTTTATACCTTTTGGTGAGAAAGTATGCTCTTATTTTCGAATTTAGTTAGTTTCTTATTAGTTGATACATCAATATGGTTTTTGGCATGAAAATGTACCAACTCTTTGCATAATTAACTTTTGGTTAGTTATTTTTTTTTTGTAATTGGAGATCGAATTTAAATTTTAGTGAAATTAACATTTTCGAAGACCCGAGTTAATGTCTTAAGTTCGGCTTTCTACGACGGATTGAAAGAAAGAAAGTAGTTCTTTTATAAAGTCGAGTTTTTGAGACTATAGAAAGGTCTCAATCCCTTCCCACCTTAGATCAAGCCGGCAAGGCAGGCGGGACTTCTTCCCCGGAAATTAATCCCATCCAGCCAGAATTTATAAGGCGGTCTAGCAGGGAATCTTACGTTGCGCGCAGAGAACCCGCTCACCGTAGACGGAGAGGAAAAGACGACGGGAGCCAACCGTGAGGCGAAGAACTCTGCTATACACAAGGGAGCAAGTGAAAAGAGTAGAGTTGCACCTTGCTGTAATTTTCAAAAAAGAATCTGGTCATAATTTATCTGAATCCGCTTATCAATGAGGTGTATCATTTTAATGGTGCATCAACAAGTTATTTCGGCAAAAATTAAAACCGATGGTCTTGTTATAAAAGTCGGAAAAAGCTCATCTTGCACAAATTTTTAACTTTGATAACTTGCTGTTTGCATTTTTGGATTGGTATCTTGTAACCATGTCAAAGTGCAATTATAAAAAGATTGGTCATATAACGTCCAACAAACAAATTCTATACTACTTGGAATAAATTTTACTAATAAGAGCATTCGGTATGGTAACCTTGCACATGAGTTATGGCTTAACTTGGCCTGTGTTAAGGATGAGTTACCACACCGTGGTCATGCGTTAAGTGTGGGCATTAAGGCATGCGTTAACACCATAACGTGGTATTATGGGCTAACTTGGCCTGAGTTATCACACCGTGGCTGTGTTAAGTTATAACTCAAGGTTTTTTTTGGTTGAGTTATGATAAAAGTGAGGCTCAAAATGTAGTGTTATGCTTGTTGAATTATGATAAAGGGTGTTTTTTTAGTTAAGTTTGACATGTTAAAGCTGATGTGTCGTTGACGTGGCGCAAAGTTAAGGCTTAACACAAGGTCATCATACCTTGTGCTCTAAGCTGTTGAATACAGACAACCAGCAAATAATTATATGCATAACACTAGTCGGTTTAATCCATAATGTAAAGTTACTTGGTTGTATGTTACTAGACAAGATGTTACTAACATTGTGTTCGGAAGGCAAAAATAAGTTAGATAACAAAAGTAGTGCAACACATAAGTGTAGCAAAAAGAAAATCCAAAATATCAGACCAAAATTAGCAACAAAATCAAAATCATAGCATGTGTCATAAGAAAGCTCGATTATGAGTTAGCAAGCAAATCATTTCTTTGATTCGTTAATCTTTGGTTATAAGAAGGGATGTGTTAAACCCCCTACATGTGGGACCTCTCTATTTTTGTTCAAATGTACAACCCGACAAAGCAGACAGTACAAGCCGACAAAGCACCTAATGATTGAAACACCCCGACAAAGCACCTAATGATTGAAACACCCCCACATGGGTGTTTGGATATCATGTCCCTTATAAGAAAGCTTGATTATGAAACCGACCTTTATCCATGGGCTTCAAAAATTTGAACACATTTGGTTTATTTTCCGAACTTTACATTCATAAACAATCATAACTCACCAGATATTATAGACACAAAATTACCTCAATACTGCAAATTGCCAAAAATTCCATAAATATAATCAGCATACAACTTGAATATGAAAACCAAGTCATCGTACATACAGTTTTCTTAAGATCTTGGAACAAAATGCATAAAGAAAAACAAAGAACCCAACAGAATTAGATAGTAAACTCCAAATGCTGAAGCAAAAATATCCCCTCATTTTATCGACACCAGCCGGATGTAAACAGCAACTACACACCAACAAGACACGAAAATCGTATTACTTCATTTTGCCAAGATCATCTCATTCCTCGTTCTCGGTTTCACTCCAGCACCTATGTAGAGTTGACCGAGGAGACCCGCAAGTACTTCCTCCCCTTGCAAAACCATAGTACACCATTGAACCCCCTCCGTCACCTAAAGCTTCGAACTTTGTTTCTTCAATGCAGTACCCTTTCACATTCGGATCATTGTCCACCAAGTTGAGGTCTTTCAAGTCACTGTTACAATGCAAAGCAACAGAGAATTCACTAGGCTGGAAACAAGCCAATACCCTTTCAATCAAAGCGGTCAAATCCATGTACTTAAAGTCGTAACCAACTGCTTCAAAACTAGCGTAACTGAACCCATCTTCTGGTGTCACGTGAATAGTGGAGATCGCGTCTCCTTCAATAGCATTCATAGAGTACCCACATGGGTCAAAGTCAAAATCACAAATTTGTGATTCAGGAAGAATTTTCCTGATGCCAGAGTCTTCAGTCATCACAGCTGCAGAGCTTGACTCAGACTTAAAAAACACTGATGCGTTCCGTTTACTTAAACCAGTCATACACATTTCGAGAGTGTAGACCTGGCCCGCGGGTGTAGCGGGCTCTGCTGCTTCTTCAGCTGAAGCAGTGTACACGTGCCATTTCTGATCCTTGTCGATGCCACCCATAACAAAAGCATTGCTGCCCATACCAAGGTTTCCAAAGTGGGTATCAAGGACCATCACTTCTTCGGTGAAGCTACGGTGAGGAAAAACTTGAGCTCCAGGGAATATGAAGCTTCCTCGAGTGTATCTAACGGATTTCACACTAAGTGACAGTTCACCGGATGATTTGAGTATCGGTGGGATAGAAATGAGCAGCTTAGTGGTCCCACAAGTTTTGATGATGATCTTATCGGAGTAGATAAACAAACTGGATTCCGAAAGAACATATGAATCCACTTCATCGTTCGATAATGAAGAAACAATAGTGCATTCTGCAGGTGCCAAAAACTCGTCAATTTGGCTCCTGGTCAACGATCGCAAGCCTCTAGCTCTAGGTTCAGCAGAGGGGCCAGGGGTAAAAAAGGAAATTTCGAGCCTCTTTTCGAAGCCTTCAAATCCAATGGCAGACATCTTGTCTTAAAAAGGTTTGTTGCAAAGAAAGGAAATGTGAAACAAGGGGGAATGGAATTGAAGAAGAAACGGAGACTGTAGCAAAAGAAAAAAACTGAATGTATCTATCCAGGGGTTATGTTATGCTGATAATGGTAATCAGGATGGCTTGCGGGTGCACTGCAAAATAGAAAATAGTAATAAAGTTGGTTAGAATACATCAAGTAAGTGTTGGTATCAAGCAATATCAAATGATGGTTATTGTAGATGCTTACGTTAGAGTAGACAGCAGATTTGAACTTCTCGAGTCCACCGTTTGGTCGAACGTCTTCAATAATGTAACCTAAAGGAGCTTCGTAACATAAGGATTTACTACTAGACTTCTTTCCAGCTTTTGACTCCATTGATCATTCAGTTGTCCTGCATATTCATTAAAACACAGATTAGAATAAGATCAAAAATAAAAGAACCTGATTATTAAATAAAATCAGATATATATATATATATGGCCTGCCTACAACTCTACATAAGCTTGATATTTCAATGAGTTATAATTCAGAAACAGAAAAACTATTTCTTTTTTAATGGACAAACTAGTATGACAGGAAAACTTTAAACGCCAAAACCGCACAGATGAAAGATTTTTGTCAACTGATAACACTTAACAACAGAAACAAAAACAGCTACACATACAAGTTCAAAAACTCTAGTACATTGATCTAAAAACATGTTCTAGCAGCTTTGAAAAAGGTTTTAATAAGCTTACAGTCATTTGAAAACAGAATGCAGAAAATAGTGTTTATATTTTCCATATTTGGTATTGTTTTTGAAGGTCTCGCGAATCTAGTTATAAAGTGTTGAAGCTTCTTCAACACAGATTATAAACAAACTGATGTGAAACTTTTACCAATACAGTAGTAGTAATAATAAGCTACTGACATTGTAGCTACATCTAACCAACTTTAGCCATCTTATTAATTAAGCAAACAAAAGTACTATAAGTATAACCCCAAATTCATCTACTCTATAATTTGTCAAATGTTTTTACATTTTTCCCCCAAATACTAATTCAATCCCAATAAATTTACATTTTTTTTTAAATAACAAACCACAATCTATAATCAAACATTTTGATAATCCATTAGACACAATTAAAAAAAATGACTTTATAAAACACCAACATAGAAATGCACATATTATGAACGAAGAAAAAAAATGACTTTATAAATCCAATGTTTTGAAAACCGGGTCTGTGATCCACCCGGACGTGTCACCGGCTCAGCAGTTCAACCAGTTCGACCGCCGGGTCAACCCGGTTTTATGAACGAAGAAAAAAAAACTTATAGCTTATAACTATTTTTGCTGTAAAAATCAGCATAAACCTTGTGTCTAACACTAGTTTTGACCTGTTTTTCTGGGGAACCGTTTGACCCGGCCGGGTCATACCGGGTTTCAAAACATTGCCTAAATCTATAACATGCAATGAATGTACATTATATAAAAAAAAGAAAAAAAACTTACGGATTGAAAAACAATTGGAATAAAGAGAGATCCGAAATACGAAAGCTTCAAATGGATCAAAAGCCTGTTACAAACCAAAACAAATAACCACATTAATAAAAATAAATACATTATAAAGACATTATAATCAAAAGATGAACAAGAATAATAACAATAACATACCAATTAATTTTTTTGATTATTAAGAACTACTAAAATGGATCGAATAATAATAATAAGTAGAGAAAGGTAGTAGATGTTAATTCGATCGAGATAATTGTAGAATGAGGTGTTGCATTTTATATACAGTTGTTCAGATTCTCAAGTTGTGGCTCAGAGTGAGTTTAGGGAAATTTGTGGCTCAGAAGGAGTGGAGGGGGGGACATGTGGGCTGAGGTGGTGCCACGTGGATTTTGGGTTATGTGGATTTGTTGATAACAAGTGAAGTACTTTATGTGCTTTTGAGAGTTTAGACGTGGTGGTGTTTCATGTTTGTGTTTAGTTGGCTCACCAAACATAAAGATCATTTGAGGACCAAACTTTTTTTACATACTAAGGGACTAATCTCAATCATTCATCTTCCCTCCATCTTTATTTGATCTAATGGATGAGATTAATCCCAACAATTTAAAAAACCCACTTTCATCATTTTTTTTCAAATATTAATATCTTTCAAACCGTTAATCGTTAAGCGAAAAAAAATATACCATTACGACGAGCATTTAATTATCTTTCAATAGATAGGCACTTTGATATATTTTCGACAAAATTTTTTTTTTCGTTTTTTTCACGTTTTTTTTCGTGGCCGAAAAAATCATATATGATATATCATATATGATATTACATATCATATATGATATCTAATATCATATATGATATGATATTAGATATCATATATGATATGTAATATCATATATGATATATCATATATGATTTTTTCGGCCACGAAAAAAAACGTGAAAAAAACGATTTTTTTTTTTTTTGTCGAAAGTATATTAAAGTGCCCGTCTATAGAAAGATAATTAAATGCTCGTCGCGATGGTGTAATTATTTTCGCTTAACGATTAACGGTTTAAGAGATAATTAAATTATAAAAAATGGGTGAAATATTAAAATGCTTTTAATCTCGACCATTGATTTATTTTTAGATGGATGGTGGGGATGAGTCCCTTGGTATGTGAGGAATCTTTGGTTTGTAGAATAACTCGACTCCCAAACATATGTGTTCTTTTTAGAATGCAATTTTTTTTTTTTTTTTTTTTTTTTTTTTTTTTTTCGAAGAAAGTATTTTAGTTACTTAAAAGTTGTATATTTGTTCAAGAAAAACTTGTTTAATGACTTTTTGAGTAACTTATGGGTCATGATATTCAACTAAAATGACTTAATAATATGATGATGTTGCATTTTAGTTTGGTTTAAAGAGTTTGTTTAGTATCAAATGAACTTTACCGGATTTGTATGTGGGTTTCTCATTAACCAAGATATTGGCCTTCACTTAAAAAGGGCCACATTTTTATTAATTTTGCATAGAAATACGTATAATATTAAACATATATGAGTTATATAATTCAAGTTTATATGCAATTTCTTTTTAATTTACAAGTGTAATAGAGCCTCTTTCTTGTTATTGTCTAGGGCCACCGAAAATCATAAGACGGCCCTGATGTTATTAGATGGTATGGGTGTGCGAATATCTATATTTATGATAATATACAGAATATTTTGTTAGTTCTTTTTTTAAATTAAATATATGCATACACTATACTTGGGTAATTTAAATGCAGCAAGAAAAGTGTTACTGTAAAGGATAAAGGGTATAACCATATAATGAAAAGGTGGATCAAATAAGTGAAGTTGGTTGGAAACTTGGGAAGTTGAAAATTGTCTTTTTTTCCATTTGAAGTATAAATGGTCAAAAAAGGTTGCGAAATGATCAGATATTAAGGCCAATAACTTTACTTTAGTATGCTTAAATTCTTTGCTATTTTTTGTTATACTATAAAGAGTAATTCGGTATAACAAACTTCCCGTTAAAATCATGTTTGATCTATTAATAGACATTACTCGTATTATATTCGAAAGTGTAAGTCACGAGCAAGATAAAAATATGCTAAAGAGTAAAGACAATAAAGGCCATATTTTATAAGGTGGTTTATTTTTTAAGCAAGTAGTATCTTTTTAGTTTTTTATTTGCATTCAATTTACAAGTATTGAATATGAATATTTTAAGGTCATAAAAGCATATTTATATGTGTGGGTGAAAATGAAGTGTTACGGTCATAAAAGCATATTGTATATGTGTGGGTGAAAATGATTGTTACTTTTGGCCTTGTTCTTTTGCCAAATTTATGTGGTGGGGACTAATAAAGGATTTTCTATTTTGAGCGCTCTTCTATTTTTATCACAAAAGATGCTATTCCTTTTCATGATCAAGTAGGTGCTAGAATATGACTTGCTTAGCGCAGATGGCCACCGGCTGCCAGTTAAAGCTTGGGCCCAATACATGTATGTCTTGACCAACTGAGGGGCGCGGGTTCGATTCCGGCTCGCAGCATGTATTGGGTATCATAGTTAGGCATTTCACAGGCATCACACCTTTGCCGGATAGGGGTGGTGGGTACCTTATAGGTACACAGGGTTGATGTAACACCCCAACCCGACAAGGGTAAAGGTGTCACATCACGGTGACAAATCAGAGCATACATACACATCACACAGCGGAAGTCTTAACATAAATCAAATAAAGAAGTCAAGTCAACACAACTTGAACCCAAATACATAAGTTTCCAAAAGATGAGGAAATAATCCAAAGGAAATAAATAGAAGAAATGAAATCCAAATTAAACAAATGTCAATAATAAAGGTGGTCATCTAAGGTAACAGCTCCAATGAAACTCTAACTCTCATCCCAAAGCAAAAGCCCCAGCTCCTAGCTTAGATACCTGCCGCACACGAAAAGAAAAGACGTGCGGCTGAGCTTAAAAAAGCTCAGTGAACAAATACATATACAAAGCAAAGATAAGGAAGTACGAATTATGGCAAAGATTAAATGATAACGAAACAGATATAATATATGGTGCAATGGAAAGTATCATAAGGTACAGTCAATAAAAAGAGAAAGAATAATATAGGATAGTAATCCACCACGAGCCCAGAAACATATCAGATCATATCATATACAGTAACCATAGAGGAGCGACCTCTCAGAAATGTGAAGGGCATGTATAGCACACAGTACCAATCACCAGACAAATCATATCATATCATATATAGATAATTCCACTAAACAGAACAGATCTAGGATGCATCCATACGCCCCTACCCAATCACATGCAGACCAAATCAAGGGACGGTGTAACCAAATCACTAGGGCTACACACTAGTCATGTCAGTGGTGCATCACAGACACGGCCATGTTACCTTCATGGCTAGGGTCACAAATTTTGGCTCGGGTATCAAACTAAGAGTCACAAATCATATCATATCAGAAGGTCATATCCAAAGGTTCAAAACAGATAGATCAAACAGATGGCTCATAACAAATGGTTCAAATCAAATCTTTTCAGAAGTATCAAGGTCCAAATCAGATTTTAACAGATCAGAAGATGCAAATCAGAAATCATATCATGTCAAGGAAAATAGGACACCCTTAATGAAAAAGGGCAGAGTATCTGTACCTTATTCAAATGCAAGCACAAAGAACAAAAGCAGAAAGTACTGAGACAGATCAGGACCTCTCCCTCTTTACACCTAGAGAAAGTAGAAGACAAATTACTAAGGGGGTTCAAGTTCAGATTACCATCTTTAATTATCTTTTCATTTTAAGAACTTTCCAGATTTAGCAACTTTCTATTTTTAGCAGGTTTCCCGAATTAGCAAGTTCCCATATTTATCAATATTCAAGTGATACGAACTAAGTTAAGTCTTTTGTTAACTTATTATGGAAGGAACGTTCATTTTAACTCATTATACTAATTTAGGACCAAAAATGATAATCTTTCATAGTTTAGGGTTATTAATGCAAATTTACCAAAGTTAAGGTCCACATTTGAAATCCTATCATTTTACCATTCAAACACTTATGTTTTCCAGAATTTCATATTTAGCCTTCAAATTCCATAATTTACAATTCACACCCCTTTAAGTAATTAATTTACAAATCAAACTTTATAATTATATAACTTACACTTTAACCTTTATCATATTTACATTACACCTCAAGTCCTTTTATTTCTTCAATGTACAGTAAATAACCTTCAATATAAATATGTTACAAACAGCCCTCAAGGTTTAGGTAATTTACATATTTAGCCCTTGTACTTAATTAAATACAAATCGACTTATATATTTAACCATAATTACATATTAAGCCCTTAATTACTCAAATTTACACATTTTACCCTTCATAATATTATTTACTTCGAAAACCTTTCACTTTCCAGAAATTACACTTTTAGTCCCTCATTTAAATAAATTTCCAATTCGATAATTACATAATTAACAAATTACATTTTAATTCCAAAACTTTCATATTTTACAAATAGAACCCTCAATTTATATTTTATTCAGATGGCCCCTGATATATAGAGTATTACAAAAATGGTCCACGACTTTCAAAAGTTACAAAACACCCCCTTAACATTTTAAAATACAAATCGGTATACATGAATTATATCAAAATCAAACCCTAAAAATTACTGATCATTATGCAATCATTATACTATCATTTAAACATCATTTATTATCCAAGAACAACCCTAAATCCTTAAACCCTAATTCGTTCCATTTTATTTCTTTTTCTTGCTTTTATTTTGCAAAATCCGATTTTAAGTTAAATTAACCACGACTCATATGGACCTCCACAATTCGAATTTACATTTTTCTCAGATCATATGGTGTATAAGGAAGCTACGAAAATTATCTAAGAGCCCATAAAAATCGCCACCATTTTTAGATTGAGTTTTAACGATTTAGGGTTTATAAACCCATTAATTCGAAAACAATTCATAAATCTTGCATGGTTCATTTTTATCATTTTATACATGTTATAAGAGATTAGTAGAGGGCTAGAAAAATACCAGATGTGATACAGATCGATCGGACCAATTATTTAGAATTAGGGTTTCTCGGTTTGGTAGGATCGACACCAAACAATTCCTCACGACCTCACGAACGATCTCATGACCTTGTAGCTATTTTTCCCAGATCATAACCAATATGAAGAACATCATAAAAATAAGAAACGAATTTTTAGATTGTCGAATGAATTATTGGGACTTAATACCTTTCGGATGGAATAAAAGGAGAAAAATTCGACACCAAGCAAACCCGACCTCTATAATTCGAAGTGCTATTTTTCCAGACCTCTTGATATGCTAAAGAACAAGGGAAAATTGGTCTTGAACCTCCAGAAATTCGGATGGGATGATAGGTGATTTATTTGGTGGTTTTGTTCTATGCGGCTAGGGTTTAGAAGAAGAAAAGTGTGTTGTATATATTGGAATGGATTTGGCCGAGTCAAATGGGGAGAGGATTGACAAAAATCACGGCCATATAGTTGGCAAAAGGATTTGATCAATTGTTTCCATTATTATCCCATTTCTTTATATATATAAATAATAATAATAATGTGTAAAAATCTCATTCGGTTCATATAGGGGTATTTTGGTAATTTGTAACTTATAAAAATGTTAAATGAATTTGTCTAAATTATTCGGCATCATAACTTGTCTATTTCCAGAAGTTCGGGATTGGTTTGGTACTTTATAAACCTTTTATTAAATTTTTAAATTCATAGGGGCATTTTCGTCTTTTACTTGCTTTCAGATTTTTGGGTTTTACAACTTCTTCCCCCCTAAAAAAAAAATTCGTCATCGAAATTTGAAAAGAACCGGAAACGAAACAGAACGGAACACAACACAAAGGCATACCAGATCAGAACACGAAACGTGGATAACTAAAATAGCTCCGATTATGATTTCATAGGCGCAGAGATAAGGATATGATTAGTTAATGATGTTGGTTTCAGATTAAGCTTCTTGGCAAACGGATTAGATACGACGAAATGATGCAAAGACAAAACGATCACAAATGAAAAGAAAGCCGGTAATAGTACCTGATGAGTCCTCCACATGATCACGAGTGTAAGCATAAACTCGTCCCAAAGTGGGTGCTGGCTTAGCCGGTTCCGTCGGTACAGTATGGTTCTTCCTGGGACAGCCCTTCACCCGATGATGAGTAGAGCCGCATGAGAAACAACCGCCGGTAATCTTAAAGCAAGTACCCGGATGCGCCTTCTCGCAAGTAGCACACAGAGGTGGAGGAGGTAAGGCCTCAGTAGTCCTCCTCTGCTCGTGACGATCACCATCCCGCCTAGAAACTGACCTCGACTCCCGACCTCGCTGATCACGACCATGGTCCGCCCGATCTCGTTCCTCATAACTCTTATACTCTCGACTCTGGCCCTGACGGCCCTGCTCCCTGGAGTTTACCCGATTACCGTCCCTATCCCGCTTATTAGAATCCCTGTCTGCATGTAACAACTCGATGTTATGCGCGGCGTCCTGAACTCCAGCCACATCTTCGAACGGAGTGTTAACAATCCGGTCTAACACCCACCCCTTTAAAGCCCATTTGAAATGACGAGCCTGCCGCATAGCATTACCAGTGACCTCTGGCCCAATGAAACTGGCCAGACGCAGAAAACCGTTGCATAAACTCTCCTGACGACTCCTGATCACCCTGACGAATCGACCCGTATTCCCTTTCATACCTTAGCTGCTCCGACATAGGAATATACTGTTTATAAAACACCTCGATGAACTCCGCCCACGAACAAGTCTCAGCAAAATCATCCCCTTTCGCCTGAACAAGAGCAGCCCACCAATTTTGAGCATCACCTTCAAATTTGAATGTGGCCAACCGAGTTTTAAACTCGTCAGCACATCCCAGAACACGAAACAACTTCTCGATATGTGTGATCCAGTCCTCCGCTTCATGGGGAGTAGCAGCGGACCTGAAAGAGAGAGGCTTAAGCTTGTTGAACCTCTCGATCCACACATGAATGCCAACGGGTGGAGCAGCGGGAGGAGCAGTGGGTGGAGTCTCGGGTTGAGCACCACCACCACCACCACCAGAAGAACTTGCAGCGTTCCTGATGTTATTGGTGACCTGAGTCACCACTTGAGGAATAGCGGCAGCCATCGCAGCGGCTATCATAGTGTAACACCTAAAATCCGAAAGCATGTAAAATGACCATAATGCCCCTATAAGTCTAAAAACTATTTAAAAGCTTGTAAAGTATCAAATAAATTCCAAACTTCTGGCAATGCACAAGTTATGATCCTAAATAATTTTAAGAATTTCATTTAACATTTGACAAGTGGAAAAATTACCATATTACCCCCGTAGTGTTAAAAATGAATAAAAGGATTATAAAAGTCTCGAATCTATCCCGAATCTCTGGAAACGAACTACAAATCAAGTGAAATAATTATGAAGCATGCTACTAATATTTTTACAAGTCCAAAAGTGTATTATTTTACTCAAAATGTTGTATGGCCGATTTATTTTAAAACATTACATAATTAAAGTATTTAAAATACATTTTAATGTACAAGATAAATACAAATTAAATCCTAAACTTGGCAAATAATATTTCCAGCTAATAGAACCAAAAATTCTGCTCATTCATCACCTTAAGACTCGGCAATTTACCCTTTATAGTTATCCCTAGTATTTCCTTTGATTTACCCTAATTATGTTCTAGCCGACAATCACAAATACCCTCTCCATAATTCATTCGATCCCTCCCAAAGCCAAGAACAAATTTTCTGGAGTTCATTGCATCACTAAGGAGCTTGGAAAAATAGAAAATCGATTTTTAGAAGCCTAGATCAAGAGCTATCGAATTTTCTTCTTTTATTCACTCGAAAGGTATTAAATTCCCAAATAATTCATCCGATCATGTTAAAATTCGTTTCTTATTTTTCCTGGAGTTCTTACATTATGTGTGATCTGGGAAAAATGTGTACAAGGTTATTTGGTCCCGTTTGAAGTCGTGGTGATTCTTGTGGTTCGAAAGTTCTAGCCGAGAATCAATAAATCGTGCAACACTCTTCCACTCGTTCTAAAAATTTCCTGGTATTTTTCTCAGCTTCTATTAATCATATCTAACGTGGGAAAAATGGTAAAAACGACCCATGCATCATATATAATCCTTATAGAAAATATTGTGTTTATGAACCCTAAATCGAACTAAAATCTAAATAATATGCATTCGAATTTTCTTGACCAGACCATTATTTTTCGTGGCCTCTATGATCATCATACAACACTAGAAAAATACTCATTTGATTTATTGAGGCTTAAAACTATTTTGGTGGAATTATGTTATAATCGGCTAAAAGGAAAACATGAACAAAAATACCTAACGAGCCATCTAGGGCTCAAAACTAATAGGATCTGATCTTGAATGAACTTTAATGATGTGTAAATGATTTCATAATTATTGGGATCAATTAGGGTTTTATTTGGTTAAAAGTGGTACTTAACGATTTGTAATTAAATATAAAAGGGGGTGTTTTGTCAATATTAAAACTCATGGACTATTTTTGTCATGTTCTATATATCATGTGTGACCTGTAAAAATTACTAAATGGAGGGCCTATATGTAAAATTCGTGAGTTAATGAATTAAGTCGTAATTGTTAATTCGAAATGGAAATTAAATAAATATAAGGACTAAACATGTAATTTCTGAAAAGTTGAGGTCGAGTTGTGTTATGAATGATATTCAGGGGCTAATATGAAAATTGGATAATTATTGGGCTAAAGTGTAATTATTATTAATTAATGATTGAAAATGTAAACTTTAAGGACTTAATATGTAACTTTATTAAATGGAGGGACCTGTTGTGTAAATATTGAATAATTGAAGGTCTAATCGTATAACTCACTAAAATAGGTACTCATTGTGTAAATTTGATAAACCAAGGGTTTAATGTGTAATTATGCATGTTTGAAGGTTTAAAATGTAAATTTGGAAATACAGGGGTGTAAAATGTAAATTATGAAAACCTGAGGACCAAAGGTGTAAATATGATAAAGATACTTTATTTCCAGCAAATATTGATCTAATTAAGCTATGTACTAAATATTTCTAAAAGTGGAAACCTTCTAATTATAGAAACTTTCTAAAAGTGGAAACTTACTAAAAAGGGAAAGTTACTTAAAATGGAAAGATGGTTAATTTAGAATGATTTGTAATCCCCTTCTACTCCTTTAGGTGTGAAGAAGGAGAGACCTTGAGCTTTCCCTCATTTCTGTGCTTGTTTCTATTTTGCTTTCGTCATAAGGTACGGATACTCTGCCCTTGTTTCTGTAAGGGTTCCTATACACTATACATTGATGTTGACTTATGATTCTGTTAAGGATCCCAAGCCATTGCTATGATCCCCATTTGTTTATGATCCTTTGCTATGAACCTTGATCTGTTGAACCTTTGATTTGGACCTTTGACACTAGTTCTGAACCTTTGATATGAACCCTCTGTTATGAACCTATTATGATGAACCTTATGATATGACACATTTGATATGATATGACTCTTAGTTTGATACCCGAGCCACCTTTCTGTTACCTAGCCAGGAAGGTAACCTGGCCGTGTCTGTGATGCACCACTGGCATGACTCATGTGTGGGTGAGTGATTCCTCACACCGTCCCTATTTTGCTATCTGCCGGCTGTTATGATTATGTGATTATGATTTCTGTTTGGGGGGCGTATGGATTGGAATCCTAGATCTGTTCTGTTTAGTGGATTTAACTGTATATGCTATGATATGATTTGTCTGGTGACTGGTGCTGTGTGCAATACACGCCTTTCACAATTATCTGGGAGCTGATCACTCCATATGATACATGAGGTCACCCCTCATATTATCTGGTTGCCTAAGAGGTATCCCTCTGTACGTGTATGATTATGAGTATGATATGATATGTTTCTGGGCTCGTGGTAGATGACTATCCTATTCTTCTCTATTTACCCATTTGTTCTGATTTATACCTTATGATATTTCCCAGTGCTTCATTATATTTCTGCTTCTTTATCTTGTTGTATTATGTATCTGTTCACTGAGCTTTGTAAGCTCAGCCGCACGTTTTCTTTTCCGTGTGCGGCAGGTATCTAGCTGGGAGATGGATTTATGCTTGGGATGAGAGTTAGAGGAGCTTTTGCCTTAGATGATGTCCTACCCTAGTCTTACCATTTTGTTTCAGCATTTTGATATTGGATCTATTTCGTTATGTATTTCCTTGGGATTATTTCTTCCTTTCATTTGAGACTTATGTATTGAATTCCAGTCGTGTTGACTTGGTTTATTTAATGATTATGTTTATTGGCTTCCGCTGTGAATATGTATGTATGCTTTGATTTGTCACCATAATGTGATGCTTCTACCCTTGCCGGGTTGGGGTGTTACACATAGCCTGAAAATCAGGGGCTTCCCCTCCACCATTCCCATCAGTGTACTGAGTAAAGCGTGTATTCACCATCTGAACGATCACGAAAATGATTAGCAAAATATAGGAAGAATAAGCTCGAAAGGAAAGACGAAACCGAAACCTATGTCTACCCAAATCCTCATCAGTCAAGACTCAAATCTTAAGGGTCAAATCCTAAGGTCCACATGATCCACAGGTCATGGCTTATGTACTACAGGTCGCAACCTGGCGCTCTGATACCATAATTGTAACACCCTAACCCGACAAGGGTAAAGGTGTCACATCACGGTGACAAATCAGAGCATACATACACATCACACAGCGGAAGTCTTAACATAAATCAAATAAAGAAGTCAAGTCAACACAACTTGAACCCAAATACATAAGTTTCCAAAAGATGAGGAAATAATCCAAAGGAAATAAATAGAAGAAATGAAATCCAAATTAAACAAATGTCAATAATAAAGGTGGTCATCTAAGGTAACAGCTCCAATGAAACTCTAACTCTCATCCCAAAGCAAAAGCCCCAGCTCCTAGCTTAGATACCTGCCGCACACGAAAAGAAAAGACGTGCGGCTGAGCTTAAAAAAGCTCAGTGAACAAATACATATACAAAGCAAAGATAAGGAAGTACGAATTATGGCAAAGATTAAATGATAACGAAACAGATATAATATATGGTGCAATGGAAAGTATCATAAGGTACAGTCAATAAAAAGAGAAAGAATAATATAGGATAGTAATCCACCACGAGCCCAGAAACACATCAGATCATATCATATACAGTAACCATAGAGGAGCGACCTCTCAGAAATGTAAAGGGCATGTATAGCACACAGTACCAATCACCAGACAAATCATATCATATCATATACAGATAATTCCACTAAACAGAACAGATCTAGGATGCATCCATACGCCCCTACCCAATCACATGCAGACCAAATCAAGGGACGGTGTAACCAAATCACTAGGGCTACACACTAGTCATGCCAGTGGTGCATCACAGACACGACCATGTTACCTTCATGGCTAGGGTCACAAATTTTGGCTCGGGTATCAAACTAAGAGTCACAAATCATATCATATCAGAAGGTCATATCCAAAGGTTCAAAACAGATAGATCAAACAGATGGCTCATAACAAATGGTTCAAATCAAATCTTTTCAGAAGTATCAAGGTCCAAATCAGATTTTAACAGATCAGAAGATGCAAATCAGAAATCATATCATGTCAAGGAAAATAGGACACCCTTAATGAAAAAGGGCAGAGTATCTGTACCTTATTCAAATGCAAGCACAAAGAACAAAAGCAGAAAGTACTAAGACAGATCAGGACCTCTCCCTCTTTACACCTAGAGAAAGTAGAAGACAAATTACTAAGGGGGTTCAAGTTCAGATTACCATCTTTAATTATCTTTTCATTTTAAGAACTTTCCAGATTTAGCAACTTTCTATTTTTAGCAGGTTTCCCGAATTAGCAAGTTCCCATATTTATCAATATTCAAGTGATACGAACTAAGTTAAGTCTTTTGTTAACTTATTATGGAAGGAACGTTCATTTTAACTCATTATACTAATTTAGGACCAAAAATGATAATCTTTCATAGTTTAGGGTTATTAATGCAAATTTACCAAAGTTAAGGTCCACATTTGAAATCCTATCATTTTACCATTCAAACACTTATGTTTTCCAGAATTTCATATTTAGCCTTCAAATTCCATAATTTACAATTCACACCCCTTTAAGTAATTAATTTACAAATCAAACTTTATAATTATATAACTTACACTTTAACCTTTATCATATTTACATTACACCTCAAGTCCTTTTATTTCTTCAATGTACAGTAAATAACCTTCAATATAAATATGTTACAAACAGCCCTCAAGGTTTAGGTAATTTACATATTTAGCCCTTGTACTTAATTAAATACAAATCGACTTATATATTTAACCATAATTACATATTAAGCCCTTAATTACTCAAATTTACACATTTTACCCTTCATAATATTATTTACTTCGAAAACCTTTCACTTTCCAGAAATTACACTTTTAGTCCCTCATTTAAATAAATTTCCAATTCGATAATTACATAATTAACAAATTACATTTTAATTCCAAAACTTTCATATTTTACAAATAGAACCCTCAATTTATATTTTATTCAGATGGCCCCTGATATATAGAGTATTACAAAAATGGTCCACGACTTTCAAAAGTTACAAAACACCCCCTTAACATTTTAAAATACAAATCGGTATACATGAATTATATCAAAATCAAACCCTAAAAATTACTAATCATTATGCAATCATTATACTATCATTTAAACATCATTTATTATCCAAGAACAACCCTAAATCCTTAAACCCTAATTCGTTCCATTTTATTTCTTTTTCTTGCTTTTATTTTGCAAAATCCGATTTTAAGTTAAATTAACCACGACTCATATGGACCTCCACAATTCGAATTTACATTTTTCTCAGATCATATGGTGTATAAGGAAGCTACGAAAATTATCTAAGAGCCCAGAAAAATCGCCACCATTTTTAGATTGAGTTTTAACGATTTAGGGTTTATAAACCCATTAATTCGAAAACAATTCATAAATCTTGCATGGTTCATTTTTATCATTTTATACATGTTATAAGAGATTAGTAGAGGGCTAGAAAAATACCAGATGTGATACAGATCGATCGGACCAATTATTTAGAATTAGGGTTTCTCGGTTTGGTAGGATCGACACCAAACAATTCCTCACGACCTCACGAACGATCTCACGACCTTGTAGCTATTTTTCCCAGATCATAACCAATATGAAGAACATCATAAAAATAAGAAACGAATTTTTAGATTGTCGAATGAATTATTGGGACTTAATACCTTTCGGATGGAATAAAAGGAGAAAAATTCGACACCAAGCAAACCCGACCTCTATAATTCGAAGTGCTATTTTTCCAGACCTCTTGATATGCTAAAGAACAAGGGAAAATTGGTCTTGAACCTCCAGAAATTCGGATGGGATGATAGGTGATTTATTTGGTGGTTTTGTTCTATGCGGCTAGGGTTTAGAAGAAGAAAAGTGTGTTGTATATATTGGAATGGATTTGGCCGAGTCAAATGGGGAGAGGATTGACAAAAATCACGGCCATATAGTTGGCAAAAGGATTTGATCAATTGTTTCCATTATTATCCCATTTCTTTATATATATAAATAATAATAATAATGTGTAAAAATCTCATTCGGTTCATATAGGGGTATTTTGGTAATTTGTAACTTATAAAAATGTTAAATGAATTTGTCTAAATTATTCGGCATCATAACTTGTCTATTTCCAGAAGTTCGGGACTGGTTTGGTACTTTATAAACCTTTTTATTAAATTTTTAAATTCATAGGGGCATTTTCGTCTTTTACTTGCTTTCAGATTTTTGGGTTTTACATGAGGTGTCCCTGCCGATCTACATCTCTTGACCAATTCCTTTCATGATCAAGTTGGTGCTAGAATATGACTCATATCACCAAACAAATTATTTTAGAATCAAACAAAAAAGCATATTTGGGTTAACTTTTTTAACAAACAACGATAGGTGAATCAAATTACCCCATCTTTGTAACAAAGGTTTTTATGAAGGCCAAGATAACAACAAGAGTCAATGTCAAGATAGTTTTTCAGCATCTATTTTATCCTCATTTGGTCATCGTGCTTTTTGAGATGATTATGTCTTAAACAAACTTTATGTAAAGTAAAACCTAACAGGAAAGATAGTTTTTCAGCGTCTATTTTATACTCATTTGGTCATTGTGCTTTTTGAGATGATTAAAACCTAACAGGAAAGATAGTTTTTCAGCATCTATTTTATACTCATTTGGTCATTGTGCTTTTTGAGATGATTATGTCTTGAACAAACTTTATGTAAAACCTAACAGGAAAATAGCTTTACTTGATATGATGAAATAGTTATGGTTGACATAAACAAAAATATGTCGGCTGAAGGCAAAGTCTAATGATGTTTCACAAGTTTTTGCTAAGCCGGTCATGAAAAATTCAAGATTGGCAAATTGCTTGAACGAGCCGAGCCTAAACGAGCTCGAGCCCAAGCCTAAATTGCGGCTCATTTGTTAATGCTCGAACCCAAGCTTTATATACAAATTTTGATTGAGCTCGTGAGTCTAAATGACACTAGAATATTTTAATATTAGACATATATAATACATTATGCATTTGTATTATTTTTATTTATTTATTATTATTATTATTTTTTTGAGAATACATTTATATTAGTTGTTAAAAGGCTCAAAATATATACTCCGTATATAATACTTATGATCTAAGATCAAGCCAAGCTTTAAATTTTCATGAGCATATTGTAAAAACCAGACGAGCTCAAGCATGTAAAATATACCACGAGCTGCGCTCAAGCTTAAAAAACAAAGCTCAAACTGAGCCAATCTTGAGCTTGAGCATTATAAAGCTTAAACAAGCCGAGCTCAAGCTCAGGCAGACTCGGGCTTGGCTTGACTTAGCTCGTTTTCACACTAATTTTGAGTAAGAAACTAGACGCTAGAGATTTACCATTTCAAAAAACTTTTACTTTTCAAAAGAATTAACACTATTTAAGATTAACGATTTTTTAGGTGTCACTTACAAGTTGCTACGGTGTTCACAAATCGGGTAATGCCCACATAACCAAAAATCGAAACCGAATCAAATTTGTCAAAACCGAACTGAATCGAATTAAATATTTAGTTTTTTGTTTGGATATGGTTTTGATAAAATAAAAACCGAACCAAACCAAAAACCAAATTCTCATAAATATATATATATATTTTTTATATATTTATGTCAATAAAACCATTAAAACTTTTTCTTAATATAAATATAACATTTTTTAAACTTGAAAATTTTCTTGATAAAACGTTTATTAAGCATGATTTTTTTTTTTTTTTAATGCTAAAATCTATATAATTAAATGAATAAAAAATATAAATTATGTAATTCGGGTCATTCGAGTCAACTCGAAAACTGGACTGAATTCAACTTCGGTTCGGTTCGGTTTTACCCAGAAAAATAATTTAACCAAACTAACCAAACCGAATAAACCAAACAACCCGATAACCGAACCGATAAAAACCCCTGCAAGTTACAAACAAGAACATTGCTCTAAGTGGAGTAGTGGACACCCGATAGATAGTAACTCAAGAAAGCGGGAGGAAGTTGACCCATTTCTAAGTCTATGGATTATTGTCAAGTGTCTAATAGGAGGATGTGATGTTTGAGAGGATAATAGGAGGATGTATAAGAGGATATGACATTGCTCGACAAACAATCACTGTCACCTAATATCAAAGCTTCAGTTACAAACATGATCAATATCACTCAAATATTTAGACTTTTCTGGAACTATACTTTGAACTTTGAACATTTCAAGATTCAAATTCCCAGTTACAAAAACTTTTGTCAATGATGACTTATAATTTCTCAAGAGCATCATAAAGAATAGAATTCCGGGTATTTACATAATAAGATGCACCTGTTCCTACTAAGCCGGATGCAGCTGTTTTTGCTTTGCCTTGGAATCTGCTGGCTTCGTATGTTTCTTCTCATATTCCTGCCTAAGTTCCTCCAAACGCTTCGATACCTTATAACATGACATATGTTTATGAATGAGTCGTAAATACAAATAATATAAAACTGTAGATAACAGCTGATTTAAGGGAGTAGATGGCCAGTGCGTAAAATTTGAGTGAGAGTCCCCCAAATCCTATATATAGTTGTATTGTGAACACGCGTCGTAAAGTGTTGTCATCTTAGATTAACTATCTAGCTTTGATTTTGCATACATGTCCTATACGCCATCTATCCCTAGTACATTCTCATGTTTTACTTGACAGAGTTTTGTGGATGTGCTTTGAATGTTACTCAACTGTCAAAGGTAAACTCAACAACCAAGGAATAAGGTATTTTTGTGGTTTAGAAGCAATTAGCATCAACAGTTTGCAATGATAACTATGGGTAAAAAGGTCATTCTAGTTCAAATGTTGCTACAAGACATAAACCTTGCTGCAATTTACATTGGATCAACTAAGAGAGATGGTAAATGCCAATGCCTAGCATTTATATCTCTCTAACATCTCCTTTGTCCCCAGTATTTTACGTTTGCAAAAAGCTGAATGCTAAAGACAATGACCTAACTGTAAAAAAATATCTTTTTGGTGTTTGTTCACAGTTACTTGTGGTTGAGTGCGAGCAGATACTTAAAACAAAGAGAAAGTGGTACCTTAAATGAGTAGGCCAGCGGAAGCAATTTATCTGGATTCATTGCATCATCAGGAAAGTTACGAAGAGCGTGTATAAGTTTCTCAAACGGTAATTTTACCTACAAAACAACATCATCTTTAGTAAAGATAAAATATATTTTACAGCATAGTTAGACCTGACTGCAAAGGATAGAAAGTGACTCACCAAGTCATCATGACAATATTTCAGCAGAGCCAAGCCAACTTTAAAGACAATTTTGACACCCTGCACATACAAAAGCCAGTTACTTTAAATGCAAATTTATTATCTCTGTTTTATTCAAATTTTTCGACTAGTGCAGCCAGATTTTCACACATCCTATATGCCACTAACCTCATAGAGAAAAACATCCCAAATTCGAAGAGCCAAATGGAAAGGGAACGAATATGAAAAAACAGTAATAAACCACTGACTTCCATACATGCTTGGGTTTATCATTTCTTGTGTAAAGTGTTCCCCTAATTTTGGCATGTAATCCCTCATGAGAAGGTCAAACTGAAACAAGTATTGTTGCACGAGAGGTAACCCTTCCTGCACGCGATATCACAAACAACCAACATTACAAGAGAACTAAGTATACCAATAGTAAAACAGCACAGAAAATGTAAACTATGAGCTATTTGAACCATCATCTACTGACAATATCTTGCTTGAATTTTGCAAGATGCCTTAACTAATTCTGTTAATTTGACAAGGTTAATACAACATTACAACGCTTTTTTCGTTGTATGGGATTTCTCTCTAATGGCTGCACATTCAGGACTATGGTATCTTATACCTTTACACAATAAGGCTTTTAATCCCCTTAACCCTATATCAATTAACGAGACTAGGTCCTAAACTGATCAACTGTGGCGCCAATAATGCTTCTATGAAAACATGGCATAACAAAGGCAATGACATGACTGAGAACAGAGTCAAATTCATGTATTAACATAAAGTGAACAAAGAAAATGTAGTGTTCACTGATACAAATACACAGAATCCACAAAGTCATAAAAAACAGGTCATGATACTCTACAAGAATGGATAAGAAACTAAAGGTTTCACACCAAGAAGTCATATGAAGCAGAAATCAAAACTAGAGGTTCCACAACAAGAGGTCGTATGAAGTATAAAACAAAGATATTTTGGGTACATTAAGAATTTACCAAATATAATCCTTCCATTGGAGCATGGACAGCTCCTTTCAATAATGCCACCAACAGCCAAAATGCGTCTTCTTCACTCATGTAAAGCAGCAAGAGACCGGTTACAAATCCCATACCCTGCAGTTGAAACCATGTTTGATACCTTATCATGAACGACTATAAATGAATGTGATTCACTGGATTTACCTGTACATATCCAACGTCCCTGTCGTATACAGAATAAGCCTTCAGAACATTATAAAGTGATCTCTGACCAGGTCCATGTCGCTGCTGGTAGAACACATGTGAAGGAAAAGTACGTGATATATCTCGTATTATGTCTAGCTCAGAAGCTGATGTCTCGTATATTACCAGTTGCTGCAACAAAAGAAATTATCTGTCAGAGATAATAGCAGAGTTCGATCAGGATCATAAGCATAGGATAAGAGCATGGTGACAAAAACAACAAATTACGCTAGATCACACAGGAACTTAATTGCTACGTTATTCATGAATCATTTTCCTATTTTCTACAAAAATCATGTCAGCTATGAGCTGCCATGTCATTTCTCCTAGCACCAAATGACTGGGACCACAATCACCGTCCTCGTCGCCATATCAAAGCAAATGAAAATGCTTAAATCCTAATAGCCGAAACTGAAAGTACGTGATTCTGTGACCTCAACTCCCCAAGTGAGAGTTGAGGGAACTTAACAAGATGATTTATACATATTGACATATTGTTCATATATTCAACCAACACATTTGTTTCAATAAAGTGGAATAAGATGTTGCAGTAGCAAGCCGTAACAAGGTTAGTGGTTAGCCCTACGCCAAAAACAAAAGTAAGCAGAAGTCCTAGGTGGGTCAACTATCCTATTAAACGTTCACATTTAACACTAAATCTACCAAAGTCCAGTTCTGATCATCCCAAAAAAAATTAACAGTTTGATTGGCATCACAGTGTGCATCCAACCATACGAAAGTAGAGTACTTTCTATTACGTGCATATAACTTTTTTTCCATCGGTTATTCTTCTAATTCACAGAAGATATGAAACCAAAAGATATCAAAACAACAAGAGAAAATGTAAAAATTATCTGAATCTCCGTATCAGGATTACCTCATAAACACCAGGGTTCATCAGCAAAAGATCCCGACTCCCAGAAATCAACTGCCAAACAAGACCTCTCAAACAATCAGGAATCCCTTTGCGTATACGTCGTTTAACAACATGAGGTTTCCGTCTAACATAATGCTTCCAATCACTACCTCCAACACCAATCATTTTCCTCCATTTCCTTAGCTTCCTCTCCTCCCTGTGAACCATCTCACCACATCAATCAACCAACACCAATTTTGAGTTATTCACACTGCTGTTTTAAGCGGAAGCCCTTTTGTGTTACCAAACTGCTTCTTCTTACTTATTTGGATGTAAAATAAGCAGTTTCTAATAAGCAGGTACGAAACTGCTTATTTAAGAGGGCTAATTGAAATAAAACTATATTCAGCTTAAAATCATTTATAAATGAATTTGATTGAATATTTCCAACAAATTTAAATGCTTAAGATTAGTTCATTTCTTACAAAGTAGGCAAATACAAACGCCATTTCCTGACATTTAAGCAGCAAGTACGTACGAGGTGTTTGTTTAAGCTTATATTTCATAAGCCTAAATTTTCTGGCTCAACTTGAGATCTATGGGCTTATATAAGCTTATTATGATATAATAAACTTACACCAGTCTGAAAATAAGCCGAAATGACATAAGCTCATAAGCCCACATATAAGGTTAAACAAAGCCCCCTTTAATTATAAGAAGAAAACACATTTTAAATCACATCCTAAACTAATACAACAATAATGGTTGCATTGCATTACCTCTGATACTCGAAAGCTGACTTGGTTTTGGTTAAGCGATGATGATCGGGTAAATCATGTTGTTCGGGTTTAACGAAACCGAATCTATCTAGTCTTGGCAATTCTTTCTTCTCCATCACTACTTCATCCTTCCTTTTACATATAATCAATCACACATAAACATTTTTTTATAAAAACTTGTTTGTCGATCCAACAAATGATATGGTGATCCACGTGGTTAAGTTATCAATCCGACGGCTATGATTTTTTTATTTTTCGATTGGGGGGTTTGTGAAAGCAAGTGTGAAGTTGTAATCTTGTCCGTTGAATGTGATCGAGGGTTATATTGGATGACACGTCATTATGGACGTTTTCGTCACTTCTATTTGTCATGGACAAGACCATCTATCTATTTTGTTTGACTCTGTCTCTTATGGCTATCAATGTTTTAAAAATCGGTTTCTTAATTGACTCGGCCGAGTTACCGGGTCACAGTTTAACGGTGGTTCAACTGGGTTTTTCGCTCAAAACCGACCGGTTCACGGTTTAACCGGCCGGGTCAACCCGAGTTTTAAAACACTGATCACGATACACCGTTGCTATTTTTAGATATGATAATAAGTTGATAACAACAATATTCGTATATCTTCTACTACTAGTTATCCTTTTAAGAGAGAGGCTATGGAGAGCTATAGATAGCCATGTTAGACGAAGTGTAATAAGTACGTTCACAAGACTGACATTTCTCATGCCATATCAGTTTTTCTTATCCAATACTATTTCGTGACCAACTTACTGTAACAAAGATACAAACATCACAAAAAACATACCCCATAAAAATACATTTTAAATAAATACCTACACACACAAACATGCATACAAGAAGGTCACTATTCTCCATTTCGTCCCTAGGGGACGCATCAGAAGAGATGGGGTGTAAAAGGGTGGGACGTGTTGGATACCATGGGGACTCGGTCGAGGGTTGCTTATTATGCCTAGCCTTACAGCTCCTTCGCTATGGTCGTAAAACGATATGTAATCGGTTTTGTTGTTTCTTCTAGTATTTTGATTTGAAATAAATATAATTTGTTTGTTCCAATATCTTAGGATGGGCGTAATAAAGGGGTGTTTAGACGAGTCCCCACCAGGACTCGTCCCACCTAATTACCCATTTCACCAAGGACGCGTCCCACGATGGAAAAAACGAGATGTGTGTCGCCTCAGCAACCAACTTGGTGTGCTTGTTTGTGTGTGTGCTGTGTTTTATTTAAATGTATTTTTATGATGTATGTTTTTTGTGATTTCGGTCTCCTTGTTACACTAAGTTGGTCACGAAGTAGTCTTGAAAAGAGAAAGCTGAAGTGACAGAAGAGACGCTTGGAGTCCTTGTCAAAGTTTAAGAAGAACAAGCCACTACACCCGGTATATGAACAAGCCAATAAGGGTATTTTGGTCATTTAATAAGTGCAACAAATTATTTAATTAAATTAATGATGTGGATATTTATCCGGTAATATTTCTAACTTTTACACAAAACAACAAGTTTTGTTACCTAGAATGTGTAATAAACATGTTCGTTACCTAACTCGAGACAAAAACGTAAGTTCGTTGGTATTATATAGTTTTAACCCTACAATAAATGATGTTTTTTATTGTATATTACAGAGACACGTTATATGACAAAGAGCTAACTATTTGCAGAGGTCATTGCCACTAGAAATCAGCACCGGTGTTTGTCGTTCATACATCTCAATGAATACATGTTCTTCGATTCCTTATTGGATTTTTTTTCCGTTTTTCTTTCAGAAGATTTAAATAACGACTTTATATCTACAACTGATATGATATGGGTCTGATACTAGCAAAGTAAATCTCAAATATACCACCAACAACTGATACTTCTGTCTGCGCCAAAGACAATATATTAAAACATCTTAACTAAATATAGATGCAGCTCGAAAACATATTGAAAGACAAGTATCATAACCAAAAAAAGTATATCGTCTTAACAGAACTGTTAAGGAACTGCAGATAGCCATACCAATGTGCTTAGAACATGGAGGACAACTTGTTTATTATAAAAGTAGTACGTACTCAAACTAGAATGGTTCTTATATCTATAAAAGCATCAAATTAACACAGTGTTGCAAAAAAAGTCTACAAGGCCGATTAATCGCCGATTAGGTGCTACAAGGCCACCGACCTTGCCGATTTATGTAACTGGGTCAAACAAATAGGTCAACCGTGGTCAACGGCGGTCAATGGTGGTCAAACTTGCCGGAAACCTATAAATCTTGCCGGAAGTACCCAAAACTCACTGTAAACTTATTTTGATCACTTATAGTAACTGTTTAAGTCTATTATAAGTTGTTTTTTAGAAAATACCATGCCGGAAATACCTAAAACTCACCGGAAATACACAAAACTTGTCGGAAATAACTAAAATTTGTCAGTAATGCCAATCCGATTAATCACCGATTAATCCCGCCTAGACCGATTACAAGCTACAAGGTGGTCGACCGCCCGACTACCGATTCGCGATTTTTGCAACCTTGAATGGTTCTTATATCTATAAAAGCATCAAATTAACACACGGGACAGTATTCCACAATACTTTAAAGTAGCACAACCATCCCTTAATTGCTCTTCAATTGATTTGTCCAAAATTTGTAAATGCCCAACTGGGAACATGGTTTGATCTTTCTTTATATTTGGATCTTCACACCCACTCTTTGTGATTGAAATTGCTGGATCCCAGTAGTTGTGACTTGCCCACATTTTCTCATGCATATTATTGATAGGTGTTTACAGCCACAACCCAAAGCTAGTAATCCTATGTCACAAAGATTTTCACATTCGCACACATGAAGTCTCTCCAAATTTTTACAATACCATCCGATCGACTCCCAACCAGCAATCCCAACCTTGTTACAACCCGACAAGTTCCACTCTTGCAGCAAAGGACACCCTTTTGAAATTTCCATTACAGCATTATCATCAACAAAGTCGCCCATCTGCATAATAAGTATTTTAAGATTTGCCGCAAATCCTAAACCAATCAACTCGAGTCCGGGTCCCCAATTAAAGAGCTTATGATCAAGAAAGGAAAGATTTAGATATTGGAGACCACCTCTGCTTAAAATTCTACCAACAGCCGTCGAATCAAACTTGCAATGTTCAGCTTCAAAGCGAGCCAACGTTGAAGAAAACCCTTCAAAGCTTTCACCAACAATTTCATCACAACCAGATATGTTAAGTGCTCTAAGTTGACTACAATTTTGATTGAGAGACCGAATCCCACGGTCAGTTATCCTTAAGCACCCAGAAATATTCACTTCTTTCAAATATTTACAAGATTTTGTTAGAATTTCCAGTCCACTGTCCCTAATAGTACACCTAGAAAGGCTGATAATGGACAACAACGGACAACAAGAAGCAACCGATGTAAGTCTTACGTTGGTGAAATGAAAACATTGATCAAGATAAAGAGACCGCAAGTTAGAGCAATATATAAGCAATGCGGTTAAACGTGAATCTGAGACCTTATGGCAAGTGCCCAAAGACAATGACTCTAATTGTTTAAAACGGTTAAGAAGTGTTTCAATGTTAACGGAATCATGTAAAATTGAGGAATTTGACCGGCATCCAAGTTTCAAGCATTTACGACTTTGATTTTGAATATCAAGAAAACAGTGACATGTTAGGCCAAAAGATTCTTGATCATGATTTGAATCTAGTTTTTCGAAGATCAAATGCAAAGAGTCTCTAGGAAGGTGTGTAAGACTGATACAAGAGTACTGGTAATTTTTAGAACCCTTGCATTCTTGGTCTTCCTTTGTCTCATCCATCAGCAAACCAGCAGCACGACTACTAGAAGCCTTTGGAACGGACCCATGTGTTGCCACAGGCTCCTGAACGCATATAAGTAGGTGTTCTTCCATCTACAAAAGCACACATTGATCAACAACAATTGTATCCAACTTCCACAGCTACACGCAATGAACTATTGTAATTGATCAAAATATTTAGCTGGCCCGTTTTGACCCAAACTTCAAACTTGATCCGTCACCCATATCCGCCCTACCAGCCCGTTTTGCCACATAAGTTGCTTTAAAAAATGCACTTCCGTAAATGGTGTTTGGATTTGCTTATTTTGTAAAAAGGCAAAAATACTGAAAAAATAATCTTTTGTTGAAATTTTCTAAACAAATTCACCACTGCCACCTCAGCCCATCCCGACATTAGCTTTCACTCCTTTACCAAATCCTTCACCAGATAGAGACGCGGTGACTGCCAAATCAACCAAAACATACTCTACTTAGGGGGTGTTTGTTTAAGCTTATTTGTGTGTTTATGAGCTTATATGATTTCGACTTAGGGGGTGTTTGTTTCGGCTTATATAGCGGGCTTATGGCTTATTAGATTTTCGGTTTATGTTCAAAAGCTCACATTTTGTAGCTTATTTTGAAACTTTTCGGCTAATATAAGTTTATCATGTCATAATAAGCTTATATAAGCCAAAACAAACACCCCCTTATATTTATTTTATTGGCTTATATAGGTTTATTATAACATAATAAGCTTATTTAAGCCCATGAATCTCAAAATAAGCGGTAAAATTTAGGCTTGTGATGTATAAGCCGAAATCAAATAAGCTCATAAGCCAACAAACAATCTTAAAAACATACCCCGCAATACACTCTCTCACACACACAAATTAAAAATCGTTCAAGCAGGTGACTATTTTTTTTTTTTTTTTTTTGTGCAAAGGTGAAAGTATATATTAATCTCCAAACATATAGTACAACTTAGGAAAACATACTGCTGAATACCATCTAATTACATTTCCATATCAAACCCCCCCCCCCCCCCCAAGGCCATTTAACCAGCACCCACAACAGCCAAGGAAGGGTAGATGTATGGCTTCGTTAGGAACCCAACCTTCCAGTCAAGGGCTCTTCCAAGTCCTCTACATTTCCCTCTTTACAAAAGTCTTCAAGGACTTGGAAACACTCACCTTGAGGGAGAATCTACATGCTCCCTTGGTGGTACACTGAAAAGACCAAGTAGGGTCATTTTGCATCCCTCTATTCCAATCAACCCATGTACCACCCTACAAGTTCATACTACCCTCCACATTGAGGAAACCCACTTTATGGATCAGATTCAGCTAAGAAATTATGATGACATACTATTCTGCAATTACCTCCACCAAGGCCTAGAACAGAATAGCATGATCTCATAAATCCAGCATCCAATGATCCAAGATACAGGGCCATCTCATGTGATGAACTAATCAATAACAGATGCTCCAAAAGACATTTTTAGAAGCTCTGTATTGGTTAAAAACCATATTGCAGCATATACATGAAAATCAACTGCTGTCCCAAACACCCCTTTATACCAACTCCATACTGTCAAAACCATACTATACTAACAGCATACTTTTTACTGGTTTGTATCATTAGCAGGTGACTAATTTGTAAAAGGTTTTTTAGTTATGGGTTTTGCTAACAAAAATAAGCAATCCCAAACACCCCCTAACACTACAATAAACACAAAAACAGTCATTAAGAAATAAGAATACAGTTGATACAAAAGCACAATTTTAGATACATATGAAACATTAATTTATAATTAATAGTTATTGAATCAAAGCAATTACGAATAAAATCCTAAAAATAGATTAGAAAAACAACGTAAATGAAGAATACCTGCGCAGAAGTGATATCAGAGTCTTTCAATAAAGGGTTTTGTTTACTGGTGTTTGTATGTTTATTTGACATCCTCTTAATGGGCCTCACACTTACACGTAAGTTACATGCAAAATGAAAATGATTCAGCAAGAGAAGTATCATATTAGGGGTGTCCACTTATAATAATTTATTGTTTACTAGTCGGGTTTTCGTGTGTTACGATGACGGCTACCCCGTAACTAAATATATTTTTGAGAATTGTTTTACGAAAAATTGTTAAATATTAAAATATAACAACAAAATAAGTATTATTATACAAACATGTACTAATATGATGCTCGCGCAATGCAACGGCGGAATCAAATAGTTTAAAAGCAAGACCACGTGATGATTATTAATTTTATTAACAGTTGTTGCATACTTTATAACATCGAAAATATCATGCAATTATAGTAAAAAAAAATCAAATATAAGATATCATTTATCATACACAATCAAAATTAATACAAAATTAAAAATATCATTTATCATTCAATTAATAAATTAATTACATTAAAACATGTTTATATATTCCATCTGTCCCAATATATAAGTTCATTTTTACTTTTCAAAGTCTTTTTCTTCCAACTTTGACCTTATTTTTTTTCTTCGTATTATATAATACTTGATGCATAATATATTAATGGATTTGTGTTTTAAATATATTTTCATTTGTATACCTTTTATCAAATATTATATAACACAGAAAAAAATAATTAACGTCAAAGTCAGAAAAAAAAAGACTTTAAAAAGTTAAAATGAACTTATATTTTGGGACGGATGCAGTATTAAACATGAATTAAAAGGATAGTTATAGTTTTAGAACTTTTTTTAAAAATCACATTGTATATTTTTATATAAAACATGTCTACAAAATGTGCTTTAAAATATTGTAACTAATGCTACTATGTTGTAGGGTATTCACTAACAAAGAAACACACGTTTGGAGCACTAGAATGGATCGAATGGAGAAGAGTTTAGAGAGAGAGAGAGAGAGATGGCAACTTAGAGAGAGAAAGATGTGTGTGTATTAGCTTGAAATAATGAGAAGTTCCAACCCTTCCCTTGCAAGGGAAGGGGTATTTATACTTACTACATAATATGCCCCTAGCGGGCTGTGGAGAGAGCTGACAGAGGGTAAAGACCCGACCCACTCCACAATACTAATAATAATAACTAATCTGCTACTAATATTACTAGTTATCCTACGAGCTATGATGTGCTAATAAGTACTCGGGGTGACCGAGTCTTCAACTGAATAATCATATTCCTAACAATCTCCCCCTAAGGGAGGTCACCCCTGAAGTAATGTTCAGAATTTTTGCACTTCATCCATGTCTCTTGACTTCATAGCTCGTTAAACAATGATTCTTCACAATCCTTGATCATTGTGCAGCATCAACTCTTCAGTTGACCTTTTCTTCTGTCTTGGATGACCTTTGATGATTCGTTGGAGCTATCATCCACCATGTGTTTCCATGTCATCTTTCAGTGGTATGTATCAATGTGATGTGGTACTCATTGAACCGACATGCTCACTCCATTCTGGGTCATGACTTTCAGCATCAGAGTTAGCAGAAGCTGTGTTGAAGGTCATTTAAGTTGTCATGACTTCTTTGATTAAGATGATGATGTAGTGTGAACATGTGGTAGAGGATTGGCATCTTTTCTGCAACCAGCTACAACAGCAACCAGCTACAGCATTCCTCAGCTACAATCGCCAGAAGTTCCTGCATACGACAGTTAGCAACAAATCGACCGGTACTTACAAGTTCGGACTTCGAGATTGTTAACAGCATAGTGTGAAAACTCTCTCTAATCCTTACCAAGACCGTTCCTAATCGAAAACCCACAGAGGGCTTTTTAAGATCGAACCGTAGCACATCAACGATTAGGTGAGTCGCTGGAGATCACTCCACGACTGTAGACCGTTTGAAACCGCAGTGACCACTAAGCGTAATCCATAAAGAATTACCGAAGTGACCTGCTTTCAGGGCTGCTTGATGTTGACCCTGGCAGGAATTTCCATTCAATCATTGAGAATTACAATTGTAAATTCCCTCATAAATGTTCTGGCAGATTGCTAAGATCTGCGTAGGACTCTTAAGTTTACAACTGGTGTCCTTAATGTTGAACAACCAGTGTAGAAGTAGTTTGTGTTCCTAAGAGATCTTATTATGCATCTCGTGGCTCTAGACTCTATAGTGCATTTTGATTTAGTGAGCGGAGGCTGGAGAGGACTGCCACCTTTTCAATATCATCTAACTCGGGGTGAGAGAGACGATAGGAATGTATTAAACTCCGTGACAATTGAAACAAGAATCCTTTGAGGGACCTTGAGTGGCTAGGGAGGGTTGTGCAGCGTATCACTGGGTCCATGATACTTTGTCTTCAATGTCAGCAATCAACTAAGTGATTCTGACAGCATATGTATTGACCCTGTTTCTGCCTAAGTTGTAAGGAGGGCTTCTTTCTTTTCACCCTTTATCTTTACAATTGTTTTTCATTCTTCAACCCCTTCAGTGCTTACCAAGACTTCATTACTAGAACCTTGTTGGGTTAGTTCCAATACTAGCTCCATCTCAGTCGGCACTTTTCCCTTATCCACTTTCCTCCTTTTTAATCATACCTAAGGACTTCTACACTAACTAGTGGATTGTCCCTGGGTAGATCCCTCCGGCTCAGGCGGGATCGTGGGAACTTGAGCCTAACCTAACCATCCTTATAACTCCATGCGTTAAATAAAATGGCCGGTCTTTAGTATTCATCCACGATTGCCAAACCAAATCTTTGAAAAATCTCTCAAAGTGTTCATGATTCTGAAACACATTTTTGCAAACACTTGAGAGTTTTATATTTTTCAAATGCTCCCCCTCAACATGTGCTCGAGTGATAGTTTTATAAATTTGCACATGTTAGGTAGAGCACGCACTTTTTGAATTGATCCACTTTCAGTGAACATGACCGATTCGAGACACGCTTACATCACTAGTTAGACTAGCTTGAAATTATTACCCGGCCTGGTCAAGTCCACAGAAAGTTTCTCGAAATGGTACACTCTACTCAGATACATCTTTTTCGAGACACGCTTACATCACTGGTTAGACCAGCTTGAAATTATTACCCGGCCAAGACGTATCCTTTCGATTGATGACAGTTCAAGTTTCGTCAATTCATTGGTTAATTCTGAGTCACGGTCACATGAGATGCATGCCAAATCCTTTTTTTCAATTCGCTCCCCCTCAATATGTGCATCGATATACGAAAGAGTTTAGCACATATGGGAGAGCTTACATTTACTTCCAAATCATCACATTTTATCAGAATTTCATATTTAAATCACATTCTCTCCCCCGATCAAAAATTTCAAACCATTTGAGATTTGTGATCCCAATTGATTTAAATAAGTTTAGAAAATTTGGGAGAAAATGTGGTCAGGTTTAAATGTATTCTGATTTAGGAGCATACTATGCTCCCCCTTAAACCACGAGAGAGTGTCACTGCTGATGTTGCACAAATTTGGCAAGGTGTCAGAAATTTGAACAAATATACTCCCCCTCAATTAATGACCCATTTTCTATTTAAAGAGCTGTAGTCATACAATTGAGCGACGAGTATTTGTGAAAATTTAATTCAATTTACCACCTTGTGTAACATCAAGACTCTCTTGAAGAATCAAACAAGATAAAGAGTCTGATGTAAAGAAGACTTCTCTTCTTATACACGAAATGACGCACTAAAACGTACATCAAGTCGGTGAAACATGGATATAAAGTAATCCATGCCCAGGTGAACATCACCCAGTTGGAGGAACAACCGTCTTTTTGGCGACGTGCTTTCCCTAGTGTGAATCGCGGGTTGCAGTATGAAGTAACTGCAAGCCATTAAGACATGTTTTAACTTATTAGTATAACTTCTGCTCGAGCTTCATTTAAAGATCCGTGTCATTGTTGAATGACATTTCTAGATCCGTAAATGTTATCGATAAACAGAAGACATGCCTAGGTAGGACTATTTTTTGTATTTTCTGATTTTTCGATTTTTATGGTTTTTATAGGTTTTATATTTTTGTATTTTCTTTTTGAATTAAGATATATACAAATATGTACAAGGATATAAGAAGACAATCCTTTACTCCTCCTTTTCTTCCTGAAGATACTTGAGGGTTTCAGGTGTCATGCTCTTCATACCAAGGCGTGGGAGAATAAACTGAAACCTATCTCTTGGGAGAGCCTTGGTGAAGATGTCAGCTAACTGAAACTCTGTCCTCACGAAGTATAGTTCCACAATTCCTTTTTCCACCTGTTCCCTGATGAAGTGATGCCTGATGTCGATGTGTTTTGACCTGGAGTGCTGAACATTGTTACAACAAAGAGCAATGGCGCTTTTGTTGTCACAATATAGGGGAATTTTGTTGTATGAGAATCCATAGTCCAAAAGTTGTGATCGCATCCAAAGGATTTGTGCACAGCAAGCAGACATGGCAATGTACTCAGCTTCAGTAAATGATATGGAAGTACTCATATGCTTCTTAGAAGACCAACTAACCAACTTTTCCCCTAAAAACTGAGCTCCTCCTGAAGTACTGCGACGAGTGTCTTGACATCCCGCATGATCAGCATCAGCATAAGCCGTTAACTCCATTGTTGTGTCCTTAGGATACCAGAGACCCATATGAATTGTGCCTTGAAGATATTGGAAGATCCTTTTCACCGCTTCAACATGCTTCTTGGTTGGCCTGGATTGATACCGAGCACACATACACACAGCAAACAGAAGATCTGGTCTGCTAGCCGTGATGTACATCAAAGATCCAATCATGCTTCGATACTTTGTTATATCCACTGGAATCCCTGAAGGATCTTCATCCAGCTTTGTTCTATCAACCATGGGAGTGTCAACAGGCTCACTTGAATTGAATCCAAACTTTTTCAAGATCTCGTTGGCGTATTTGGATTGATTAATGAATATGCCTCCGGGACTTTGAGAAACTTGTAATCCTAAGAAGAATGACATTTGTCCCATCATGGACATTTGGAACTTGGAATTCATCTCCTTTGAAAATCTATCACATTCACTAGGATCTGTTGAATCAAAGATGATATCATCTACATAAATCTGAACAAGTAGTAGATGTTTTCTTGACTTCCTGGTGAATAGTGTGGGATCAACAACACCCTTGGAGAATCCGTTCACAAGAAGGAACTTGGACAATGTATCGTACCATGCCCTTGGCGCCTGCTTTAACCCATAAAGAGCCTTCTTCAAGCGGTAAACATGAGTAGGATGTTCAGCATCCACGAATCCTTCGGGTTGGCTCACATAAACTTCTTCCTTTAAGTCACCATTCAAGAATGCCGTTTTGACATCCATCTGGTAGACTATCATATTTCGACTAGCAGCATTTGCAAGGAAGATTCTTATGGCTTCAATTCTAGCAACCGGAGCAAACGATTCTTCAAAATCAATGCCCTCTTCTTGTCTGAATCCTTTTGCAACTAGCCGTGCCTTGTTCTTTAACACATCACCATACTCATCAAGTTTCACTTTGAAGATCCACTTTAAAGCTATGATCATTGCAAGCTCTGGAGGAGGCACTAATTCCCATACTTCTAGTCGATCAAATTCATGAATTTCATCCTGCATAGCCTCGAACCAGCAATCTTTAGTCATTGCTTCTTTGGCATCTTTTGGTTCGACTTTGGACAGTACAGAATTGAAAAAGCACCATAGTGCATCAGTGGCTAGTTGATTACGTATGGATACTGGACGTGAGGGATTGCCTATGATGTTGTCGATTGGATGATCACTGGTCCATTTTCTGAGATGGTCGTGAGGTTGAGGGTTTTGAACAGATGTAGCAGTGCTGTGTTCTTCAAGAGAGGATGTGTCTGACGGATGTTCAGGAGCAAATATGTTTTCAAAAGGAACCTCATTAACAGGAGCAAAAGGGTTAACTTCCAAAGAATGGTTATCTGCAGATTCTTGTATTACTGGAGAAGATTGAGTATTTGATGATGAAGGCGATTGACTGGCAGCTGGAGCATTGAGACTGACTGATACTGAAGCTGTTGGGCCTTCTGTGCCTTGCGGGGCTTGAACCTCAGCCATAGGAAGTACAGCAGGGGCACTTGTGATGGTTCCATTCGTTGGCTCAAAGTATTCATCAAACATAGGATCAAATAACTTCTTCAACTCCTCACATGTAGGTGGTACATAAGAATCTGCAGGCGTGGAATTCTGTACAAGTCCTGAACTAATGGGTCCAGGTGACAAAAGTTTAAGATCGGGTCCAGAACTAATTTGTCCTGAAGCAGGTTGCTCACTCAGCTCATCGAACGTAACATGAATGGTTTCCATGATTTTACGGGTTCTCTTATTATAGATTCTATACCCTTTACTGTCTGGTGCGTATCCAACAAAAATACCTACGTCTGCTTTAGCTCTTAACTTTCCCAAGTCTTGACTATCATTAGTTGGATAGCAAAGTGCACCAAACACACGGAGAAAGGAAAGATCTGGTTTCTTGTTATGAATTAACTCGAAGGAGCTGTTGCAATAGCCTCTGCCCAGAGAAACATCGGTGCCTTTGAAAATATAAGCATGGTTCTTGCAGCTTCCACCAGAGTACGGTTCCTTCGTTCAACAACTCCGTTCTGTTGAGGAGTGCGAGGGATACTTTTCTGATGCGTGATGCCAATACTTTCATAGAAATTACGGAGTTGTTGGTTAACAAACTCAGTACCATTATCAGTGCGGATGATTCTGACAGTTTTATCGAGCCTTACTTGCAGCTGTTTTATCAGTTTAATGATAACCTCTGGAGTTTCATCCTTGGTTCTCAAAAACTTTACCCATGTGAACCGAGAATAATCATCTACTATCACCAGAACATACTTTTTTCCATTAACGGTTTGTATTCTCATTGGACCGCACAAGTCCATGTGGAGGGTATGAAGAACTTCCAAGTTGGTGTTAATGGTTTTGGACTTGTGGGTTTGTTTCTTGCTTTTGCCCAGTTGACATGCAGAGCAGAGATGATCTTTCTCATATTTTAGTCTGGGCATCCCTCTAACAAGATCTTTGCGGGAAAGATTATTTATGGTACCGAAGTTCAAGTGGTTCAAACGACGATGCCACAGCCATGATTTTGTTTTAGAGGCTTTAGAAAGCAAGCATATGGGAGAGGACTTCAACATTTCTTCAATCGATATGGTGTATAGATTGGTGCCCCGACTGCCCTTGAGGAGATCTATACCATCCAATTCTCTGACGAAACATGTATGTTTTCTGAAAGCCACTTCCAGATCTGAATCAAAAAATTGACCCACAGAAAACAGATTGTGCCCTAATCCTTCCACATAATATACCCTTGAGATTACACTGTCACCGAACACATAATCTCCATAACCCATAATTGCACCAAAGTGGTCGTTCCCAAATCTAACTGTCCCGATAAACTTTTTCACGAAGTTCTTGAGCCGCGAGCGATCCCCAGTCATATGTTTTGAGCAGCCTGAGTCCAAATACCACAGGACGATTTGTACGACCTGCATTTGAAACCAGACAACAATGGATAACTGAAAAATGTGGATCCCCACGTGCAATTGGGGTCCGTTTGGTCAGCACACACATATTCTGGAACCACAGAGTTCGCAGATGCTACTGTCTTTACTGTGGAGACAGTACTAGAGGCAGGACAAGACCTAGATGGAAGGCATTGTGACACTAAAGGCAAGATTCTACCAGTTGGTCTCCATTCCTTAACCTTCACAATTTTATGCTTATTCATTTTAGGTAATATGCACTGTTTTTCTAAATTGAATTTCCTTCCAGTGGGTCTCCATTGATAGCCTACGCTAGCAAATGTTTTTCCTGTTGCTTTCCAAACTTTCTTGCATGTTTCAGTTATCCTAACATTCTTAACATGGGGTGAAGCAGAAGACATCAAGAAAGACACAACACAATCATCATGATTAGCAGAAATTAAACAATTGTCGCATGTTTTACAGACAGCATTAGAATTCGAATTAATTACAGTACTTTTGATACTAGAATCAACACGATTCATCCTACTCATTGCAAACTTATTGTTCCTAGGTTGGGCTTCTACTTTCTTCAAGTGATCATTCTTAGCTGGCGCAGTCCTATCCTTTCTTGCATTTCCTCTAGACCTTGACTCGCTAGCTTGGGTGTCACTTTTTACTCCTGTAGAAGCATCGAAGGGAACATTAGTTTGTTTTTCTGTCACATGCCTTCCTGATAATGATGTGTTGGGTTCTGATGTTTTAAGTGGTAGATCAAATGCTACATGCTTGTTCTTAACAGTGGATGATGATGCAACAAATCTATCTCTATGGCTGTTAAACTTAGGAACTGAGCCTATGGCATATTCTAAGTTTTCCTGAATCCTTTTCGTGAGTTTACAGGCATAAACAACTGCCCTATCAAGTGGCTTATCAGTTCTATCCTCTTCAACTACCTCACGAAGTGTGTCAAGGCCCTCTCTAAGATGATCGAGATATGTTTGATGGGCAAAGCTGTTATTTCTAAGGTTAAATGGAATACGCCCAACATCAACATCATACTTTTTACTAGCAGCAGCCTTTGGTGCATCACAATTACAAGTGGTGCATGGCATTTTACCTTTCACCTGAGCCTTAAGATTCTCAATTTCATTTGTCAAAGAGGTTATTTGATCATTGTGATTGCTTCTTGTAACTTTTATAGAATCATATAACTCTTTGAAATGTTGTTTGACCTTAGAATTTTCTTCTCGATAACACTCATTTTCATGATGTAACTTATTTATGTTGTTTTGATATTGAAAATTCTGAGAATCTGAAGACGAAGGTTTATTGGTTCCATACACATCACACTTGTTGGATTTCAATTGGGCAATATGGGCCCTCAGCAGTCGAATCGTGTTTGTGTGAGCTTGAATTTTCTCATCTCGTTTGCTTAATTCAAAATAAGTATCAAATTCAGGAGCATCCAAGGATGTCTTGTCATTTGATATTTTGTGTTTTTCATTTAACTGTTGATGTTTCATTTGCAAATTTATATAATCAACTTCAAGTTTTGAAAAACGTTTAACCATATTATCATGGTCATCATTTTGAATTTTTTCAAGCAATTTTAAATTCTCCCCCTCAAGCTCAACAACACGATTCTGGGTGACATTTAACGCAATAGCATACTCATTAAATTGACAAGCAGACAATGCAGAATCAGTAGCGGTGTAAAATACATCTTGTGCAATACATTTAGCAATCAAGTTGTCATTAGTGATGAGTATGTTTTTTCTTTCAATCTCACGACTCTTAAGTTCTATTGCATATTCATTCACCTCATTTTCCATATCTTTAAACACTACTTTCATTTCTTTTATTTCTGTGTTGAGGGCAGTTTGCAGCCCTTCAAAATGTTCTTTGAGTAGTTTAAAGAATGGCATGACCTCAGTTAAGTAACACCTTTTTGTATGTTCAAAACATCTTTCCCCCTCAGTAATGCCGGTTGGTGTGATTCTCTTCTTACATGTTTTATCAAAATCAGCAAACAGTTGCCAAAGCACATATAAGCTAATAAAGGTTTTGCATTCAGTGGGAAGAGACAAATGTACCAAATTCCTAGGTGTATTGGGAGGATACACCGTTATGGACGCAACTTTTCTAATGAGAGGGGTGTTGGCCTTAAGTTTTTCTTCCTTAAGTTTTTCATTATCTTGTTTCCAGAATATCTGTTCAGGTGTTAACTTCTTTTGAGGAGTAAACACAGTCAAACGATTCTCCTCACTATAGTCATGGGGCTTGATTATTATTCGTCTGGCTATGCACTCGGGATCCCTCATTTTCTCATTCATTCTTTCTCTTGTTCTCTCACTTATCTCATCCTCCTCTTTAGTGTAGATATGCTCAGGCGGGTCATGATTAGGCATAAACATCACATTAGAATCATTTATTGCAGGTTGGGCTATCTTAGCAATCTCATGAATAGCTAATTTAGATCTACCTACATTGCTTTCACTATGCTTGTCACTTAACTTTCTGTGCTTATACATCATTTGGGCAGTCTGTCTGGTTTGGTCTTGTGTGTACAACTTATCCTCAAGCTTATTTTTTAAGGTTTTGAGCCTAGAGAAATCATTTAAGAGTTCCTTTTCTTTTTCTTTGAATTCTAGCTTAAGTGTAGTAATACACTTTTGTACTTCCTGTTTCTGTTTGACAGACTGTTCTAGCTGACTTTTCAAAGAATTCAACTCTTGTTTTAATGTTTCTTCTCTCTACTCTAGAATCTTTAATAAGTGTACTCATTTGACCTTCTAATTTCTGCTCACGTTCATTAAGCTCAAACTTAGCACGCTGTTCATACATAGCCACTTGTTCTTTATAAATGTTTAGTCTAGTGATAAAGTTATCATCAGGGACAGGCAAGTTGTTCTCATGGCACTCACATGCATTATCTATATTACACGCATTATCTAAGGCACACACATTACTTATAACACAAACATCATTATTGACATAAGATTCACCATTTGGTACATCAGGCGAGTTGTTGTGATTCAAATACTGTTCATATGAAATAATATTGCTATTTTCCATGTCAACATTACTTGAGTCAGAAACATCTGCCTGATGTACTTCTTTGGGATTCTTTTGTCCCTCAACTATATTATATGTGTCATAAATTTTTAGTACCTCAGATATCACGGATGCATTAGAAGGACCAGCTTGTCGAGGAGATGAGACCAGGGAAGACAAGTTAGCCATGAAGATTGTTTGAGCCGTAGGTTCATCATCTACATCAGAGTCAAATGCATCACAATCATCTGCCTTGAAGATGTTAGGATCATTAAGTGCTAGATCCTGAACTGGTTGCTCATCCACATCTTCATCAAAAGTATTTCCCCCATCACCTGCCAAGAACAATAACTCTTCCTCATCCAATACAGCTCCATTCTCTTGAGCTTGCATTAACAACATCTTGTCTTTGAAGTAATCTGAGTTCTGAGGACGTTTAGGTTGATTGCAGTTTCTAGCAATGTGTCCTAGCCCCCTACAATTATAACACTTGATCTGTTTCCCTTGCCCCTGATTGGCATTCCCTGCTCTATTCTGCACATAACCTCGACCCATGTTTCTTCCAGCTCTCCTTTGCACATTCTGAACCACAATTTTCCCATCCTCCACCATTGCTAGATTGCGTGGGTTGGATGAATTCCTTAACTGATTGTTGGTCTGAGGGAGTGATGCTTGAAACTGTTGAACCAGTAATGATACTTGATTGGTGAGGTTGTCAATCATTTTGTCGGTCTGAGAGTAGCCTGAGTCAAGTTGAGAACTCATAGCAGGTACTGGTGAGTGAAGTTGATGATAGCTTGGGTTGGATGATGATTGGGTCGTTGGTAGAACATTTGTCATAAAAGCCAGTGGATCATTTGTAGCTGAAGGATTTAACTTTTCTCTCAGCACCCAATCGTAGGCAGCATGCTTCTCATGTTGTTGCAGATAGGCATATAGCTGTTCATAGTTGGTATCCCTTAAACCTTTGTTGAGTTTGACAGCAGTAACAAATCTGTCCCATTCAGGAGTCATGTTGTTCACAAACTTTGAGTTTAGTTGGATATTGGGCATAGTCATTCTGATCATCCTCATATCATTCACCAACTTATGAAATCTCACATAGTAGTCTGTGATATTCTCTCCTAGGTTCATTTTGAAATGCTCGAACTCATCATACAGCTGTGACTCACGATCTTCCTTTGTGAGTTCTGACCCTGCCAACAACATTTTAACGTTGTCCCACACAGCTTTGGCTTCAGTGTTGAAATTGATGAGCTTGTATACATCCTTTGGCAGACCTTGAATGACAATGTTTGAAGCTCTAATGTCAGCATCATACCTCTTCTTTTCTTCTTCATTAAGATCATTGTAGTTTCTAGGTCTGTCGATACCCAAAGTTACAGTCCCATCTTCACCAGTTGTAACAGCATCTCTGGTGGTACCCATCTGATATGGTCCTTCGTCAATTGACTTGAGAATGTTAACTCCATTTTCTTTTCCCAAGCAGTAAAGTCTTATCCGTTGTGCCCAAGACTCATAATCCGTCCTATCTAGCATAGGTGGACGAGTGTCAGATCCTGCTGCTTGAATATCTTCTGATGATGTGCTTGATGTGGTAGCCATAGTAACTACGGGATTTTACAGATCTTGTGATTTAACCGAGAAATCGAATCTTTCGCGGGAATTTCTAAAATCACCAAGACACAAACCGCATACACGCCTCAGAGACAAACCGCGTGGACAAACAGCACAGACAAACAATCTAGACAAACCGCATACACACCGCAGAGACAAACCGCGTAGACACAAATCGCGTAGACACAAACCGCATACACGTCGCAGAGACAAACCGCGTGGACAAACAGCACAGACAAACAGTCTAGACAAACCGCATACACGCCGCAGAGACAAACCGCGTAGACACAAACCGTATACACGCCTCAGAGATAAACCGCGTGGACAAACAGCACAGACAAACAGTCTATACAAACCGCATACACACCGCAGAGACAAACCGCGTAGACACAAACCGCATACACGCCTCAGAGACAAACCGCGTAGACACAAACTGCCAAACACGTCGCTTTCAATGCGTTTTGTCCTTTTGCCAAAACCGGTAATAAGACAAACCGCACCTTCGAGGTACCACAAACCGCACCTAAGAAACTTCACCAGACGGACAAACCGCACCCACGAACACCTTTCCAAAACCTCACGAATCAGCCAAAACTCACCACACAAAGCTTGAAACACAGATTCCAAATACCAAGTAATACTTCTATACTATTCCTAAGCTAGAAAGTACAAGATTAAACAAGATATAACCACTAAACAAGGCGTAAAATGGAATATTAAGAGCCTATCTATTTCGAACCAAAACTACTCCAAATCTAGTCAAATCCGTGAATACCAACACACATGGACCTAACCATGGCTCTTGATACCAATTGTAGGGTATTCACTAACAAAGAAACACACGTTTGGAGCACTAGAATGGATCGAATGGAGAAGAGTTTAGAGAGAGAGAGATGGGAACTTAGAGAGAGAAAGATGTGTGTGTATTAGCTTGAAATAATGAGAAGTTCCAACCCTTCCCTTGAAAGGGAAGGGGTATTTATACTTACTACATAATATGCCCCTAGCGGGCTGTGGAGAGAGCTGACAGAGGGTAAAGACCCGACCCACTCCACAATACTAATAATAATAACTAATCTGCTACTAATATTACTAGTTATCCTACGAGCTATGATGTGCTAATAAGTACTCGGGGTGACCGAGTCTTCAACTGAATAATCATATTCCTAACAAATGCTACTATGTTGTAACCAGCACAATTTCATAATAATAATAAAAATGTGTGTTGGCTGAAATTTTAATCACAAATGCTTTATAATGTAGTATAAATTTATTACAACAAAATGCACATCTAAATTACAAACTTTAATATTTATCATATTTTTATCTTATCTTCTTACTTTTATCCTATCAACGTCAAGCATTTTAGCTTTTACAACTTTACTTTGCGTTGTATCTTCGATTCAACAGGTTGTTTCAGTTGGAGCAAGATAAGGATTGTTTGATAAGAGATCTTGTAAAACCCTAAAAATCTAAAACATGTAAAATGACCAAAATGCCCCTGAAACTTTAAAATTTAATTAAAGCTTATATAAAACACCAAATAAATTCCAAACTTCTGGTAATGAACTACATATGAAGTAAAATAATTTTGAGGCAACATTTTAACATTTTTGCAATGTACAAAAATTAATGTTACACACAAAAGATAAATATGGGCCGGAAATTTGATTTAATTACTTATGCTATAATTATAATTATTTAAATCAAATTAACTACAAATAAATTAAGAAAGGAATGTCAAAATTAAAACTTCTGATTTTGTCAAAGGGTGGGCCGATCCTTTAGCCCTCCCCTCCCCATTTATCTCGGCAATTCCCTTTAATTAGTTACTCCCTTTTATTTTCTTCCAAAAACAAAACCGAAACCTTAAAACTATCGACAAACAAAAATCCCTATCATCACCATACGATTTTCTGGAGGAGTTCTATCAATTTTCTAGTGTTCATCTAAGTTCAGAGAAGCTAGGAAAATTAGCTAGAGGTCGTGGATAGCTTGGTTCGAACGTGGGCAATTCTTTTGTGTCGATTATTCAATCCGTGAGGTATTAAATCCATTCGATCAAATCACACGTTCTAAAATCATTTTGGTATTTTTCTCTTGCACCTTATATCAGATATGATCTAAATAAAATGGCTAAATCGAATCATGCAAGCTCTAATGATCGAATGAAAATTTACGAATTATTAAACCCTAAAAACGAAAATAAATCTGAACGCGTTCATACGAATTTTCTGGGAATCGAAGCTATTTTATCTGAGTTCTAATATCATCATACCACTCTGGAAAAATGATTGTGATAATTTTTGAGGCCTAATTCATCCTGATCTAATTTGTTTTACTGATCGGGTTTTAAAGAATATTAACAAAAAAGATAAAATCCCTAATGGAACAATTTGGATTAGGGTTTTGGGATTAAATTTGAGTAATTAATGTGTTTTAATGTTTGCATAATTATTTTCTAATGATTGGATTTGATTTGGTTAGGGTTTAATAATTTTAAAGTGATACCGATTGGAAATAAAAATTATAAGGGTGTGTTTTGTCATTTTTAAAACTTGTGGGGTATTTTTGTAAGTTGTTTTAGACCTTTGGTAATGTGGAAAAATTATAACATGAGGGTCCTATGTGTAAAAATTGAAAGATAATGATTTAAATTGTAAATTAGAGCACGAATTGAAATTAATTTAAATAAAGGGACTAAATGTGTAAATATGTAAAACTTGAGGGTTTGATTCGTACCATACATAAAATGGGGTGTATTTTCTGTAAATTAGTAAATGTAAGGGTTTGTGTGTGATTATGAATATAAAAAGGGTTAATTTGTAAATTATATAATTATAAGGTTTATTTTGTAATTTTTATAAATAAAGGGTGTAAATTTAAATTATGAAACTTAAGGGACTAAAATGTGATTCTGAATAAGATATGTGTTGTAAATCAGTAACTTGCAATATTTTCATTTAAAACCCTTAACTTTGGAATATCTACAATTAAAACCCTAATTTATGGAAACTTGTCATATTTAACCCTGAACTATCATAACTTGTTAAAATCTACCCTATGTCCATAATATGCTTAAATAATGACTTAACCTAAGTTATGATACTTAAACCTTTCTGATTATGGAGACTTTCTAAAAATGGAAACCTGCTAATTATGGAAACCTGCTAAAAATAGAAGGTGACTAAATATGGAAAGTTACTAAAACTGGAAAGCCGACTAAATAAGTAATCTGAATTAAATAAGCTTTTAATAAGTTAGTTATGAATTCGTGTAGATTCGCTGAAGATGGAGTTTGCTTCCGACCTTGATATTTTCTGTTGTGTTTTCATTTGCGGTATAAGGTACAGATATTCTGACCTTCCTTATAAGGTTTCTCATGATCTCTTTCATATTTTGATCCGTTAGTTTCTGATCTGATGCCATTGCTATGATTCCCTTTGCTTGAACCTCCTCTATTGATTCCATTTGATATGACCTCTGATATGAATCTATGTTATGAAAACCTTTTTAATTATACCATGGAAATGTTTTGAGAAAAACCAATTTAAAAAGATGTTTATAAATGATGCGAAACTACTTTTATATGAAAGGTTACTAACTTTTATGAACACCATATTTTGAAGACTAGCTTTATTAAAAACCGTTTTGAAAGACTATTTTTATGAAAACTACTTTAAAGGATCGTTTTATGAAAATCATGAATTAAAGGATTGTTTAAAATGGACTTTTGAAACGGACTTTTGATCTGAACCATGACTTGATTATTGAATATGAACCTTGATCTGATAAACTATGATTTGGACCTTTGATATTACTTCTGGGATATTTGATATGAACCATCTGTTAAGTACCATTTGATATATGAACCTTTTGATATGACACTCTGATTTGATATGATATCTGACTCTTAGTTTGATACCCGAGCCAAAATTTGTGACCCTAGCCATGAAGGTAACATGGCCATGTCATTGATGCACCGATGGCATGACTCTAGTGTGGTTGAGTGATGTTCCACACCGTCCCTTATCTGTTATCTGATATGCGCATTATATTATTTGGCCACTATTTTATCTACTGGGGCGTATGGATGCATCCTAGATCTGATTTGTTTAGTGGATTATCTATATATGATTTATTATTGTCTGGTGACTGGTGCTTGTGTGCAATACACGCCTTTCACATATATCTGGGAGCTAGCTACTCCATTTGAAGAATGAGGACACCCCTCATATTATCTGATTATCTGAGAGATCTCCCCTCTATATGATTATGAAGATTTATGGTTACGATATGATATGATCTGTTTCTGGGCTCGTGGTGGATTACTATTCCTTTTGCTCTTTCCTTTATACTTATTCATTTACTTATCCCTTAAACCACATTATATCTGCATGACTCTTATTTCTGTTACTCTGTACTATTCTCTATACTGTTTGTTATCGTTATATCTGTTCACTGAGCTCTCGTAGCTCAGCCGCATTTCTTTTCCTGCGGCAGGTTTTAGTAGGAAGCTGGGAATGAGTGGAGAGTACCTTTGGACTTAGAAGACTTGATAGCTGTTCTGGATTTAGAAATGACTAGAAGCTATTATTATTTCGGAATTAGTATTTATTGGGAGTTCATTTGTAACCTTGCAGTATATGTATTTGTAACCTTTGAGAATTCTTGTATTACTATGGATGTATGCTTTGTTTTGATCTGATATGAAGCCATCATTGTGATATCTTTACCCTTGTCGGGTTGGGGTGTTACAGATCTTATTTCTAACGGGCAATGTTGTTGGAATTGGTCTATAACTGATCTAGACGTTCGCAATTTGGCTTACCTTAGAGATATGATGTTAGAGATAAGCCACGTCGATATTGGCTCCGCTTTAGATACATGTGTCTTGTCTCTAGCCAATGACGACGTATTTTTTGTAGGAACTACACGTCGCATATTGATGATTGCCTTTGGCCTTCTTTGGATACTCCGACGACATGGGACGGAATTCTTCCTCGCAAAGTGAATATTTTCATGTGGCGTTTCAAGTTACATAGACTTCCGCACCGTTTAAACCTTTCGTCTCGAGGTATAGAATGTGGAGTCTAATCATCATATCTTCTTTGAGTGCGATATCGCTAAAGATATTTGGAGTCTTGTTCGTGTTTGGTGTGACAATTCTATACCCTTGTTCACTTTAATGATCGTTGGAGAGATTGGTTGAGCTCGTGGTTCGCTTCTAGAAAAAAGATTTATCGTATGTACATTATTATTGCGTCTTCTTTGTGGTTGATTTAGCGGTATCGTAATAGTGTCACGTTTAACTCTCAGTCTATGAGGAAATGTGATATTTTCGATAGTATTCGTTTGTATTCTTTTCTTAGCTCCGTTGATCTAATTCCCAATAATCATGTAAATAACATAACGTGAAAGGCAAAACAATAAACATAAAAGAGACTTACTTGAGTTGAGAGTAGAGAACGCCATAGAACACCCGGTGGAACTTTGATCTTCTACTGAATCCTCTCACAAAGATGATGGAATTTTTAATGTGTGTTATGGGGTGGAACTAATCCCCTACTTATAGTGAGAGATTGAGTAGGGATCAACTCCATATAAGGTAAAGATTATAATCAATTATTTAATCCTTCTTTAGTCAAATCTCCCATCAAGATTTAGGAGCCACATTATGATAATTAATTAATTATTACATATACAAATCAACCTACATTATGTACAATAATAATAGACGTAAATAGATTAAGGTCACAACATATGGAATATTCTAACAAGCTCAACTTTAGAGGTCATAAGATTAATAGTTGGATTGATTGGTTCGTTTTCCAATGGCTTTTACTGGCTAGCCTAACCGGTGGTGTTGAAGTAATTTCTTGCAATCACTTCGGACAAATAAAAGAGACCTTTCGGTTTAACTAGCTAAATGTTCTTCCGAGAGGTTTATGTGTCAATCCCTTCGGCTACTGAGGATCCTTCGGGTATCTGCACACAGCAACACGCGTTAGGCTCGCCCCGAGTGTTATCCCAGGACCCACCTCCGGCGTGAGAGTAAGTATTTGATATTCCGAGAGGATATGAACAGTAGTATGAAGTAAATGCTAATAAATTAGTTAGTTGAGAGTAGTAAATGAGCTGGGTATTTATAGTGCCCAGCCTTGATACCTGTAATGGCGGCGCCGGGTTTTCAGGAAACATGTCGCAGACATAATCCCGTAAATCCCGGGGCGGCGGCGGCGGTGTCTGCAGCTGCCATCTATCAAAAAGTAATGCCACTTGTCCTGTTGTTGACAGCTGCTTTATCCGGACGATCTAGGTGTCTTCCGGCCATTGCCGGATGGTCTTGCTTCTTCCGACGTCCGGACGATTTAATCCGTCCAGACACATACGCCAACATGTCCCCCCCAGTATCATAGTATTGGTTTCACCAATAGTGTGATACTTTAAAAAATTTGAAGTCTGGTTTTACTAATTCCGAAAGGTTTGGGTCGTTCGGGATCCGATGAGCTGATGTCATGCATAAACTGCCAAAAACCATTATTACCTCTTTTTAGGGATAACCGTCATTTTTCTGGGGTTCTGAGATGTCGACACGTGTTCACGCGCGTATCGCACGAGTGAGGAGATGCCACCTCACCCGCTGACAAGGCATGTCGTTTCACATTCTTCTCTTCGCCTATAAATAGCGTCATTTCTACGGTTTTTTTACCACTGTAACTTCTTATTCTGAGAAACTTTCCGTAGCATCTTTCCGAGAGGTTCATTTCTTCCTAATCCGAACGATTTTATTTCGCCATTCGGTTAATCATGTCGAATTCTCCCTCCTCGATTCATGAGGAAGATACCCAGGAGGTTGGGGGGTTTCTTCCTAAGTTCGATATTCAAAAGTATACCTCTCAAATGAACGAGGAAGATTTATATGTGGTGATGACGGACGCGGGTATACCGGGGGATTTGCATCCGAGGTTACCTCCGGCACACATGACGATGGACCAATTGCCGGGCGATGCCATTGGTCTATACGTGGAGTATTTTTACGAGGGTGGTCTTAGCGTGCCCTTCTCTACTTTTTTGCTGGACATCATCAAATATTACAAGGTGCATCTCTCCCAGCTGGTGCCATTGGGCTTACACCGTGCCACGCTTTTCGAGGTGTACAGCCGAAGCCTGGACGTTGCTCCCACCACTTCCTTGTTCCGGGCCTTCTATAAGTTGAGTAAGCGAGGTCACTGATTTTCTTTCGAGAAGCGAAGTGGTAAGGAGAGGAAGGTTTGTTTCCGGGAGATTCTGACCGGACTGAAGGGTTAGAAGAATGATTTTTTCGTGATAGACAGGCGAGCGATCCCCTTTGCCATGCCTTGGAGGCATCATGATTCTGATATTTCAGATCCATATCCGAATGGCGAGTTCAGCATTGCGGATGCGGAGAGGCTGGCCGCAAACATAATTGACCTTATTCCGATTCCCAGGGGCTTTCTTTATGCCGTGGGGCTGACCTCGCAATGGGAGCATCCCGGTTACCAGGCCGCGCTTAAGGATGCCGAGGGTACAGGTATGACTTCTGTAACACCCCAACCCGGCAAGGGTAGAAGTATCACATTAATGGTTTCATATCAGATCAAAATAAAGCATACATTCAATAGTAATACAAGGATTCTCAAAGGTTACAAATGAAATACTGAATACACAAGGATACAAAGGAAACAAAAGCTAAATACTAAGTCTGCAAACGCAATCCTTCTAATAACTTCGACTTCAGAATAACTATCAAGGTCTTCTAAGTCCAAAAGTCTCTTCACTCATACCCAGCTTCCAACTAAAACCTGCCGCGGGAAAAGAAACGCGGCTGAGCTTAAAAAGCCCAGTGAACAGATATGCAAACAAAGTAATGATAACGAAACAGAAATAATGTAAGGTGAAATATCATAAGGTATAAATAGATAGAAAGGATAAAGAGTGAAGGTGTAGGACAGTAATCCACCACGAGCCCAGAATCATATCATTTCATATCATATCATATCTTCAATAATCATATAGAGGGGAGACCTCTCAGATAATCAGATAATATGAGGGGTGTCCTCATTCTTCAAATGGAGTAGCTAGCTCCCATATTTTGTGAAAGACGTGGATTGCACCCATCATCAGTCACCACATATATCACATATCACATCACAAATACGTACCTAGGATGCATCCATACGCCCCCCCCCCCCCACAAATCACATTGGCCATAATAATCACAAAGCGCGCATATCACAATCACAATGGGGACGGTGTGAGAAATCACTCCCCCACACGGGAGTCATGCCCTTGGTGCATCAAAGACATGGCCATGTTACCTTCATGGCTAGGAAACACATTTGGCTCGGGTATCAAACTGAAGGGTCAAAGGTCACAGGTCCAAATCAAAGCAAAGGCTCAAATGGTCTAAGTCTTCGAATCATAGTCAAAGTCCAAATATCAAAGGTTCATAGCAAAGGTTCATCATCGGAGGTTCATAATCAAATGGTTCATTTAAAGTAATCTTTATCAATTGATTTTCATAAAAATAACATTTAATAACGGTTTTCACAAAAGCTTAGTCTTGAAAAATGATTTTCACAAAAGCTTAGTCAAACTCTAACTAAAAGTGATATCGCATATTTCATAAGCATCATCTTTAAAATAACTTTTCCTCAAAACATTTCCATAATATAATTGAAAAGGTTTTCACATCTAATTACCAAAATCAAATGAACCCCCGAAGTATCAAATGATTCGAATACTAATATCACACGGTAACGAACGAATATCAAATGGATCAATATAGAAGCTCAAAGCAAAATGGTCATATCGAACATCAAGGTCAAAATGAATCAAACAAACGAACCAAAGTTTAGGGGAACATAGCAATGGCTTAGGAAATCCTGATACGAATCAAAATAAGAGAACGAAGGCTCCTTACTGAGAAGGGCAGAATATCTGTACCTTAACGAAGCACAGAAAATAGAACAAATAAACCAACGAAAACCGGAGGTCACTCCTTCTTCACCCGATTTACAAATAATCATAGTTGTACCTTTATAAGTTTCATAAAATCAAAAGGTTTCGTTTTTAATTCTCTTTCCATTATAGGTAACTTTTCCATATTTAGTAACCTTCCAAAAGTAGTACGTCTCCACATTTAGTAACTTTAGTTATTAATACTTCTGTTTATCAAATTAAAGTATTTAGATGACCATTTTCTGAGTTTAAGGTTCACAATATCATTTTCATAAGTTTTAGAGTTCATCATGTAGTTTTCTTAATTGTAAGGTTCATTATGTCATTATAATAAGTTTAGGGTCCAAAGTGTTATTATGAATAAAGTTAGGGTACAAACTGTAAATACTATCAAGTTATAAGTTTTCACAAGTTAAATCCTTTAGTTTTAGGAAATTGACTATTTAAACCCTTTAGTTTGCAAAATAAACACTTAACACCCTTTTTAATATTCTTAACACTCTTCACAGATTTTACACCCAATTCAGACCTGTTTTATACGATTTTTCATCCTTATAAGTACTCAGAATAAAAATTCCCAAAAATTCAAACACGCTCCTATATGTTTTATGAAATTAGACAAATTTTTCCAGAATTTATTATGGTGCATAACTATAGATTAAAAATCCTTTATTTCAAGTCGTTCAAATTTCTGATAAACTTTAACGTACGAAAAGTAAGCAGCTAACAGACCTATCAAATAAATTTATAAAAATCTGAAAAAATTACAGTAACTAATAGACATACTAAATATTACCCAGTTCAATGGAAACCTTTTAATTCGACACGGTTTGAAAACTAAAATTGAAAAATCCGTACTGTTTTTCTAGACCTACGAATCCAGTTTTGACACTTGATCTCATTAATTAGAAAAAAGTGTCTTCCAGACCTCTAAAAATTATGAGGTTAATTTCTACAGATAGCTATTTCAATGAACTTAATTTTAGACTCTGAAAACACCCAAATACATGCTCACATCATATAGATACAGCCGATTAAAATTGAACAAATTTTTAGTACAGTAGCAGTTTTATATTATCATGCATATACTTAGGGTTTAGGATCAACAATTCGAATGGATTGAATTCATGGATCGATTACCTTATGTGATTACCTTGTCGTGTGAATGGAACGAGAACAAAGATCAAGATCTTCCCTTCTTCTTCTTGAATGTCGAATGGAACAAAGGTTGCTAGGGTTTTGTTTCTTCCTTTTTTTTTCTGTCGACATATGGAGGGAGGGGAGACTAAATCCGGTCTTTGGTTTTTGGATTGGGCCAAGAGGGCCGAAATTTGTGTGTGGCTAAGTTCATTGGGCCCTGGGTTTGGTTGTTGTAGCATAACAAAAGATACATGGCCCGAAACAATAGTTCATGTAGTGAAATTGGTACCTCGTATTTATTTTATGTTTCAGAAATATTTTGGACTTCAAATATGTTCAAAAACTCCATGATGACGTTTTGTTCGAATTATTTGGATTCACGGTTGATTCGTTTAATTTCTTTCAGTTTTAAAATTAATCGTATTCATAACTTAGGAAAATTTCAAATTAGACGTAAAATTTGGTATTTAAAATTTAGGGTTTTACAACTCTTCCCCCCTAAAAGAAAATTTTCGTCCTCGAAATTTGAAGTCGCAAAGTTAGACAGAGTTGTAGCAAATGGCAAAAGATCGTCACAAATATTTTCACGCCCGGGGAGGTTCTTCCAAAAAGGATCTTCAATCCAAATAGTTTCTCATGGCTCAAATCAAAACAAGGTGGGTTCAAATTTATCAGAAGGAAACAAATTTAGGTTGTTTCTGATCAAAAGGTCCATGGACATAAAATGGATGATAGCTGAATCTTCTGGAATACTCATATGGAATACGAACAAGATTTCAAATCAAATTTATTGTATCAACAGTAGAAAGCTCTACAAAGAGCTCAAGATTTATGACTGAGGTCAACAGAATGCAAAACTAGAGTCCGAACTCATCCGGACATCTAATGAACAAGGGCAGAGTATACGCATAGGTAGAATGAACCTAAAGTCTCACTAATCACGGATAATCCAACGGAGATTCAAATTCTAAACTTCTTAGGTACTCCCCAAGATATCCTATGCCCACAATGAGTGCACCTTATATGGTGTAAGTATTATCACGTTGATCAGGCGTCATAATACTAGCACCACATAAATATGCCTTCATGATGATCATACTTTATCTCAAGTCGTAATCAAAACCACCTATCTTAGTCCACCTAGTACTTCTACAGTCTCGAGGTTAACAAAATCGAATGCCATAGTCAAGAGGGAAAAACAAAACTATTCGTAAAAGTATCAAAATCCCAAATTTCCTAGCAAAAGTGAGGCACGCCGTTACAAGCATCATATCTTCCACAATTCGCCAAAATCTCTCAAAACAAAGCCATCACCGAATATACGAAAATAAACACGAAACGGAATTGATTCTAGGGGACTTAAATCATAAGAGGATCTTATTACTATATAACAAAACTTAAGAGGGTCAACGGAACTGGAAGTTAGTTGCCAAGAACTTCGGCCTTCATAGAATCAATTCTTCCAAGCATAAAGGGTCTGTTCAAAAATCCGTTCATCCAACACATCCAGTCTCTTCAAGTTCGGTTAATCTGTCTTCGTCTGTCCATCAATCGGGAAGTGAAACCAAAATCGGGAACTTGTGTCTGGTCCGTCAAGCCTCCTGCAGTTCTTCTTGGAATGAAATGGAGTAATGTGAATTTCTGGCACGATCTTCAAATCCTTCATCATCCTGTCTGCTTCCGCTCTCAATTCATCTTAGTACAACCAAGATGAATAGGGAAGTGAGACTGCACGTCTTCATCAGCTCCGGGTTCGCCGTCTTGACTAGATTTCTTCTTCTGCATCACCAACACTTCTGCCTTATAAAGAATGTCTTCACTTTTCAGGGTAGCCGCCGTTGTTGTCAACTCCAAGTCAGGCAGTGAAGTACTTCTTCTGATACGTTTCTAGTTGTCCTGATGCATATGAAAAACCTTCTGTGCTGTAAGGGAGTACAACTGAGTCTCTTCTGATTTATCCCAAAATTTGTTCCGCCTGAGGGTACGGAAGCTGATTTCTATTTCAACTTTTCCAAAACTCCATTCCAAATCAAACTAAGTTGTTTCTCTAAGTTCACGAAATTTCTCAATGGTATCATAAGTTGCAAACATCTTCCAAAATTCTTCTGCAAAGTTCAAAAGGTTTCAGCTCTCCATTCTGTTATTAGTCTTGACCACATGGTGATAGTTTTCAAAACTTGCGGGATTTAAAGAGAGGTATCCTCAATTAAGAACGCCGTTGTATTCAACAAATATAAATCTCTCAGCATGCACTAATGACCGACGAATTTTCAAACGAAATGCAAAGATGATTTTCATGCTCTTCTTCATCTCCGAACGTACTTTTAAGTCATACAATGACCATTTGTCCAAGTAATCACGAGAAACATCATTTATCAAATTCGCAAAACAATCAGAGCTTCAGCTAATACTATTAGCTTTACTAATCGTCATAGCAGTCTTTTACGAATACTGAAGGCGATTTCAAGAATAAAATCAATTCGTCCGAAGGAAACTTCACGCTCTGAAATTAAACAAACACATAGTCGTTTCAGGGTGGAGGAATATTAGCTCCTAACGGTATTACGGTTCAGCTTCCTGTAATCAATACATATCTCCAGTCACCATCCTTCTTTATCGTGCACGAACCAAAACACGCCCAGAAAATACACTTAGGTAAACTCACTTCCTGGTCTTCGGTTGCTGCTCCTCCCGGTTGCTCAAATCAATTTATATGATCCCGGACAATCTCTCGGTATCAAGTCAAATCCTACTTCACGCTCCGATGGAAAATTTTGGTGGTTCGACCAGGAATTCATATTCAAGATTCAGGGTGTCAAATAACGTTCAAAATAAGGTTCATGTTCAGAAGACTTAAGGTGCCAAAAAGCTCTCAAGATGAGGTTCATTCATTAGTGTATGAAATGGGTTCTAGGGAAAAACTTCATAACCGCGAAATTAACACACGAGTCTCCAGAGTAATAGTGATAGCAGAGGGTCTAACAATCGGTAATCATGGTAGGGGTTTCGAAATTGTTGCAAACGTTAAGGTGAGACATAGAAGGGAAATTGTCAATATTTGAATGCTCAATCACTAATTCCTTGTCAGAATAAAGTCGAAGTTAACTTTCCAAAGTAAGACGGATCACAAATCAAATCTTTATCATTCAAAAGTGAGGGGAAAACATTCTTATACTCGTGGTTACACTCCACAAGACTTCTCATAGGGACCGAGATGGGTGAAACGAAATCAGATAGTGTCGGAAGATTCATAGATACTTATCAAAAGCAAAAGACAATTAACAAAACATATCAAGTACGTCGTCGTCATGGAGGTTCTCAGAATGACCGAAGGGACATCAAAATGATTTACGAAAGGATCAGAGGTCAGAGTCAAAATCTGAAGATAAGGGTCAAATAGTGTCAGGCAATTATTGTGCAATTCTCAATGCCTTCAAGGTTTAATCAGGTTCCAAATCTTAGGTGGTGCAAAGTATAAGCTTTCGATTTTCAAAAGTGATATCTACAGGATCTAACCAAAAGCAAGGCACGAATCAGAGTGATGCGGAAGCAATGATATTTAAGCAAATGCCTCATCGTCTACCCATCCCTCACTGGTCAAAACTTAGGTTCCTAAGGGTCAAATCTTAAAGCAAATTTCCAAAGGTTGTCCTACGAGTGCCTACAGGGAAAACTTAGTGGTCCTAACTTACACAGGCCAAGGGTAAATGTATTACGAATCGCAGCCTGTCTCTCTGATACCATAATTGTAACACCCCAACCCGGCAAGGGTAGAAGTATCACATTAATGGTTTCATATCAGATCAAAACAAAGCATACATTCAATAGTAATACAAGGATTCTCAAAGGTTACAAATGAAATACTGAATACACAAGGATACAAAGGAAACAAAAGCTAAATACTAAGTCTGCAAACGCAATCCTTCTAATAACTTCGACTTCAGAATAACTATCAAGGTCTTCTAAGTCCAAAAGTCTCTTCACTCATACCCAGCTTCCAACTAAAACCTGCCGCGGGAAAAGAAACGCGGCTGAGCTTAAAAAGCCCAGTGAACAGATATGCAAACAAAGTAATGATAACGAAACAGAAATAATGTAAGGTGAAATATCATAAGGTATAAATAGATAGAAAGGATAAAGAGTGAAGGTGTAGGACAGTAATCCACCACGAGCCCAGAATCATATCATATCATATCATATCATATCTTCAATAATCATATAGAGGGGAGACCTCTCAGATAATCAGATAATATGAGGGGTGTCCTCATTCTTCAAATAGAGTAGCTAGCTCCCATATTTTGTGAAAGACGTGGATTGCACCCATCATCAGTCACCACATATATCACATATCACATCACAAATACGTACCTAGGATGCATCCATACGCCCCCCCCCCCCCCACAAATCACATTGGCCATAATAATCACAAAGCGCGCATATCACAATCACAATGGGGACGGTGTGAGAAATCACTCCCCCACACGGGAGTCATGCCCTTGGTGCATCAAAGACATGGCCATGTTACCTTCATGGCTAGGAAACACATTTGGCTCGGGTATCAAACTGAAGGGTCAAAGGTCACAGGTCCAAATCAAAGCAAAGGCTCAAATGGTCTAAGTCTTCGAATCATAGTCAAAATCCAAATATCAAAGGTTCATAGCAAAGGTTCATCATCGGAGGTTCATAATCAAATGGTTCATTTAAAGTAATCTTTATCAATTGATTTTCATAAAAATAACATTTAATAACGGTTTTCACAAAAGCTTAGTCTTGAAAAATGATTTTCACAAAAGCTTAGTCAAACTCTAACTAAAAGTGATATCGCATATTTCATAAGCATCATCTTTAAAATAACTTTTCCTCAAAACATTTCCATAATATAATTGAAAAGGTTTTCACATCTAATTACCAAAATCAAATGAACCCCCGAAGTATCAAATGATTCGAATACTAATATCACACGGTAACGAACGAATATCAAATGGATCAATATAGAAGCTCAAAGCAAAATGGTCATATCGAACATCAAGGTCAAAATGAATCAAACAAACGAACCAAAGTTTAGGGGAACATAGCAATGGCTTAGGAAATCCTGATACGAATCAAAATAAGAGAACGAAGGCTCCTTACTGAGAAGGGCAGAATATATGTACCTTAACGAAGCACAGAAAACAGAACAAATAAACCAACGAAAACCGGAGGTCACTCCTTCTTCACCCGATCTACAAATAATCATAGTTGTACCTTTATAAGTTTCATATAATCAAAAGGTTTCGTTTTTAATTCTCTTTCCATTATAGGTAACTTTTCCATATTTAGTAACCTTCCAAAAGTAGTACGTCTCCACATTTAGTAACTTTAGTTATTAATACTTCTGTTTATCAAATTAAAGTATTTAGATGACCATTTTCTGAGTTTAAGGTTCACAATATCATTTTCATAAGTTTTAGAGTTCATCATGTAGTTTTCTTAATTGTAAGGTTCATTATGTCATTATAATAAGTTTAGGGTCCATAGTGTTATTATGAATAAAGTTAGGGTACAAACTGTAAATACTATCAAGTTATAAGTTTTCACAAGTTATATCCTTTAGTTTTAGGAAATTGACTATTTAAACCCTTTAGTTTGCAAAATAAACACTTAACACCCTTTTTAATATTCTTAACACTCTTCCCAGATTTTACACCCAATTCAGACCTGTTTTATACGATTTTTCATCCTTATAAGTACTCAGAATAAAAATTCCCAAAAATTCAAAAACGCTCCTATATGTTTTATGAAATTACCCAAATTTTTCCAGAATTTATTATGGTGCATAACTATAGATTAAAAATCCTTTATTTCAAGTCGTTCAAATTTCTGATAAACTTTAACATACGAAAAATAAGCAGCTAACAGACCTATCAAATAAATTTATAAAAATCTGAAAAAATTACAGTAACTAATAGACATACTAAATATTACCCAGTTCAATGGAAACCTTTTAATTCGACACGGTTTGAAAACTAAATTGAAAAACCCGGACTGTTTTTCCAGACCTACGAATCCAGTTTTGACACTTGATCTCATTAATTAGAAAAAAGTGCCTTCCAGACCTCTAAAAATTATGAGGTTAATTTCTGCAGATAGCTATTTCAATGAACTTAATTTTAGACTCTGAAAACACCCAAATACATGCTCACATCATATAGATACAGCCGATTAAAGTTGAACAAATTTTTAGGACAGTAGCAATTTTATATTATCATGCATATACTTAGGGTTTAGGATCAACAATTCGAATGGATTGAATTCATGGATCGATTACCTTATGTGATTACCTTGTCGTGTGAATGGAACGAGAACAAAGATCAAGATCTTCCCTTCTTCTTCTTGAATGTCGAATGGAACAAAGGTTGCTAGGGTTTTGTTTCTTCCTTTTTTTTTTTTTTGTCGACATATGGAGGGAGGGGAGACTAAATCCGGTCTTTGGTTTTTGGATTGGGCCAAGAGGGCCGAAATTTGTGTGTGGCTAAGTTCATTGGGCCCTGGGTTTGGTTGTTGTAGCATAACAAAAGATACATGGCCCGAAACAATAGTTCATGTAGTGAAATTGGTACCTCGTTTTTATTTTATGTTTCAGAAATATTTTGGACTTCAAATATGTTCAAAAACTCCATGATGACGTTTTGTTCGAATTATTTGGATTCACGGTTGATTCGTTTAATTTCTTTCAGTTTTAAAATTAATCGTATTCATAACTTAGAAAAATTTCAAATTAGACGTAAAATTTGGTATTTAAAATTTAGGGTTTTACAACTTCATTGTTTGTCTCTGTTTCCAATATTGACTTTCGTTAAGTATGTTTGTTTCTAACTATTTCGTGTTCTTTTTCCCTTTTGCAGTTGTATCGATGTCTGAGTATCTGATCAACCCCATGGTCCGTGAGGGTGTTTCTATGGTCAAGGGTGATAAGTACCGTGAGAGTGAGTCTCACGAGTTGCACGTGACTTTTTCGGCCCATACGAATGCCGATATACCGGAGAAGTCAGCCGAGGAGATGAGGGTCGAGAGGGCTGACGCACGGGTCTTGGAAGCCAAATACAGAAAACAAAGGCAGAACGTCACCAGAAAATACTTTGCGAGCCTAGAGGGGAACAAGAGTTAAAAAGCCGCGAGCGCGAGTTCAGTCTGGTGAGGGTAGTAGCGGTGCGGCCCGCCCGGCCAAGAGGCGTAGACCGATAGAGACTCCCGTGGTGGATTTGGAACCCGAATCACCGGAGGTCGAGGTTGATGCGTGGTTTTGCAACCTTACAACAGGTTTTACCTCTCGAGGGATCTCAAAAGGCTTACAACCCCACCAGGCAGTGTACCTAACCGATGTAGTATAGTGTAGTGGTAAGTACGGGGGATTGATCGTTCTCCACAGGGAATAGTGTTCGTTAGGTATGAAAAACTACTCTAATAGGTCTAAAGGTGAGAGAAGATTCTTTTTATGTTTTTTTATAAATTTTTATGAAAGCAAGTAAAATCTCGGGTTTGAAAGAGTAGGCGGAATTAGTTGCTAGTCAACTAACCCAAGTTACTACAAATGCAAATAAAATAAAATAACAGAAAATGAAAAGGTGGTAAAACTTATGTGGAGAGAAATGTGTTTACTTATATTTCCTTACTCCCTAACTATCTTTTACCGGTTGATTAGTGTGTATTAATTGCGTGGATGACGGGTGTATTCCTTAATACCAATCGTGGGGTGGCGTACGTACTTCCCCAACTCTACAAGCTCCTACTTCACTCCTATGTCGAGCCGGCTAGGAAGCTCCTAACATGGGATCACTAGAATTCGCTTGTGCATTAAATACAACCATAAAAACCTTAGTACGCATTGGTTCATGTTTCTTAAGACGTTCAAGCAAGTTACCGAATAGGAAGTTAGCCAGTTTTCTTAAGCCTAACATAGATGAACAATCATCCAATACAACTAATAACACACTAATAACCAATAATCAATAGCTAGGTTTCATTAGATCTAAGCAAACACAAGATAAATCTAGCCTAGCATGTTAAACAAAAGACAAGAACAAGATAGAATCAAACAACACATAGACATATTGAATGATTAATTGATAACTTATCTTCAATGTAACATGGAAGATCTCAAGGCAAAAAGCCTTGAAAAAGCTGCTAAAATCGTCTTAGGGTTTTCACACACAAAGTTCCCCAATAAGTTCCACACTAATGACAAAAAATTGAAAAACTATATATAGACTTTCAGATCTGACGGCGTCACGTTATGGAGTGTGACGCCGTCACCTCGCCGCTTTTAGGGTTCCCGGATGGCCTTCTTGACGCCATCCCTCTTTAGCTCTCCAAAATCCGTTCTGGCTTATCAAGGCTTGACGCCGTCAGACTTAGGGGTGACGCCGTCCCTCTTTAAATTAAGCCGTGACGACCTTGATCACATTAAAGCGTGACGCCGTCAGAATTCCATGCAAATTTCTCTGGCTTATCATGAGTAATTTTCACATCCACCACTTTTGCCAAGCCATGACGCCGTCCAGAACAAATCCTGACGTCGTCAAAGGTAACTTTTAGCCGATTTTGAGACTTTGTCGTTTTCTTCACTTTTATGCTCCAAAAACGTCCAAAATGCTTCCTTTTCCAGATTTCTCCTCAAAAGTACCTAAAATGACAAAAGGAACGATTTAGGGCAATATTTGATCAAATAAATACGATTTAGGGCTTAAATGACCCCTTAAAAGCGGTACACTTTTCGCTTCATCAAATACCCTTACACTTGAGATTTGCTTGTCCTCAAGCAAATGTGCTTTTATTCTAATCAAAATACAAGTTAGGGGTCATTTAATGCTAACATAAAAGTAATTACAACAAATATTCATTCCACTTTAATCATAATAAGCACGGAGATTACAAACTAGCACCTCACAAGTAGTGTTTAGATACTCACATCTCTCAAGTGTCATCAAAATAAATCTCATAAATGAAAACGGATAATATCTCTCACTACCTGTCATAGCAAATTGATTACCATAGGCTTGGGAAAGGATCGAAAACCTCCTCCACTAGGCGTAAGCACCTAAGATAAACTATCAAAGAGGGCTTTTACATGGGTTATAACGTTAGGTGTAGGGATATGATAAACACGGTTTTGTTGGATAAAGGATATTTTACTGGTGGCGAGTTAAAGATCTTGATTAATTACATGTACTATACAATGTTGCTAAGCCAAGACTCGACTCAATCTAAGCTAATGAAAGAAAATAACAAAAACATAAAATAAACATAAAATGAAACGGGATGGTAGTCCGTATGTTTTTTTCTACTTTTCTTTTTCTCATTTTTTTTGTATTTTTCTTGATTTTTCGATTTTTTTTTCCTACACTCTTGCCCTACCATCCAAAATAATACATCATAGGGGCATTGCATTCCCCTTACACTTGAACTTTCACATAACTTTACAAATTACTATTCTAATGACTCGAATTAAGATAATTAAAACACTTGGAGTACTTTTAAAATATTTAGCACATATGGGGGTAATAAATGATGTTCTTCCCCATTACTCCATTACACTAGTACTTTACCCATGAGTCCCAATCGTCCCAAAACAATATGTACAAGGATATGACTCGACTTAGCAACCATGTAATCAATTAGATAATTAACTTGGGTTTAAACAAATGTTGTAACAACAATGCACTAAAGATGAGTGCATACAAGGTAGGCTAAGGCGATTTGGGTGTACATTTTAGTGGGGTGTAACAAATTCTTACTTTAAGTAAAATGCTTAAAGGTCGAAATGAAAAGATAGGCTCTGAGGGGTGTACTAGGGGTATCGTGTACCAAAAATGGGTACAACGCAAAGGGTTTGGGAGAATTACTTGACCAATGTAGCCAAAGTAATTATAACAAAAACACAGGTGTAAAACAATGGGTTAATCCTAATGCCTCTTATCATGTAGTAAATCTAACTACACGAATGTAGTCTCACTTGTGGCCTCAGAATGGTCCTAACGCAAGTTCTAGAATCTAAGTGCTACCGGTACACACATCATAGCATAAATGCTTTTCCTACCAATTCTAGGGGCGAACCTCACATATTTGGGGGTGGAAAATTTTTTAGTGGTACGGTTTTTGTGCTAGTCATATAACTCCTATCCGTGAGACGCTCATTAAGATCAAAGTTTCACTCCTAAATGTTGTAAAAAATTTTAAATTTGGCACTAAAATTACCCTAACAGGTATTTCTCTCAGTTTTATTACACATCTACTATTAAACAAACAAAAATCAAGCGTAATAGCATTCTCTAATCGTACTTTTACCCCCCCTTACACTTAAGATGAACATTGTCCCCAATGTTCAAATAACAAGATGTAAAAGAAAAAAGTAAAAGAATGAAATCAAATACTCCCCTGATTCGCTCGGTGGATAATGAAGTAACACGGTTAGATCTTCTTCCAAGGTAATGTTGAAGCTCCATGACTAATGCATCGCCAAAAGCTTGATTCCACATACATTTCCTTGTCCAAAATAACCTGTTAAACCTGAGAAAACAAACACGAAAACCTGCATAACATCGGCGGGATAAATCTATATATAAGGATATAATGCTTGTGGAATGATTATTTTGCAGATTCCTGGAGATTATAAGTTAGGGATTTAATAAAAACTTTTTATGAAAACAAAACTTTCAAAAATTTTCAGAAAATTAAACCTGACGCCGTCAGGTTGTAGATCCTGACGCCGTCAGAAATAATCTGACAGAATTCTCATGTTATGTTTCCGGAAAATTTTTTGGAAAAACCTATACCTTACTTCCTGGAAATCCTGCAAAACATCATTATGACTCGATACAAGCATTTGACTCAAACAAATACTAATATGTATGTTAATTTATTATTATTATGATTCATGTTCATTTGTTCTAATAAACCGATTTAGATTTCCCTTACACTTAACTTTTGCAAAATACCTTTATATGTAGTTAAGACGAAGTTAAAAACAAGATAAAGCATTTTCACAAATTAGCTTTTGAACATGAATCAATAATAATAAAGTTTAAACATACATACGGAAACAAATAAAATCAAACAAACAAATAAATAAATAAACAAACAACTAAGGCTTGGGTTGCCTCCCAAGAAGCGCTTTTCTTTATTAACGAGTCTTGTAGCTAGACTCAAAGTCACGCTACCCTATGTAAGTAAGCTCGTCATCGAGGACGTCTTTAGGGTTAAGCTTGGATTGAAGTTTTCTATTGGTCCGCTTAGTACGATATATCTTTTCAAACTTCTCTCCATCTGGGTCATACAATGTCATCTTAATATGCCATGACCCATCTCCATCTTTGGGTGGTTTGTCCCAATCCCACTTATGATCATCGTCCTCACAATTCCACTTATTCATCCCTAGGTTAATTGGCAAAACTCCTAGGAAATCAATCATCTTCCTAAAAACTAGAGGGTCTTCAAATGGATCCAATTCGGTGTCCCTAGCCAAGAGTTGCTCTACCGTATGTGTTCGGTTCACAAAGTCCTCTTCTAGGTAAAATGGGCGTTGGGGTCCTATGAAGTCTCTATTGATCCAAGGTCCATATCTAGATGGTCTCCTATTTGATTCTAACCAATGGGGTGTCGGTTCCTCACTAGTATCGTAGGCATGTTTCTTAACATCATAGACTGACCAAGTATCTCCTTCTCCTACCGCTATCTTGGATTCCTTATAATCAATCATAGCACTAGCGGTTGCCAAAAATCCTCTACCAATCAACAAGGGGCATGTAGGGTCGCTAACCATATCAAGGACGTGGAAATCAGCTAAAATGGTTAGTTTTCCTATGTGTACTAACACGTCTTTGACTACTCCAACCGGGTAAGCAACACTCCCATCCGCTAAACCAATTATCACCTCGGTTTCTTCAAGTTTTCCTAGTTTTAAAGAGGTGTAGAGAGGTAACGGAAGTAGGTTAAGGCTTGATCCAAGATCGGCTAATGTGTCATAAGCCTCCGAATTACCGATCTTGCAAGGTAGAACAAATAAGCCCGGATCATCTAATTTCTTAGGTAGTTTGTTTTGAACAAAGGCGGTCCCTTTTTCGCCTAACTTGAGCTTCTTCTCATCCAACACATCAACAACCGGACTTTCAAGGTGGAGCTCCTTGAGTTCTTCGTCAAGGTTTTGAGTGGGAGGTGTTTCAACTATGTTGTTGACCAATTTGGATGTCATAACTTCTTGGTCATTTAGAACGACTTGGGTTTGTTTGAAACACGTGCTCATGGAATTGACCGAATAATATTGTGGACAAGAACTAGGAGACGAAACCGACGAGATGGCGTTGACGTTTAGTTTCGGGTTCTTGACCGTGTTGCTAGGGAGTGCTCCCATTTCTCGGTCATTGAGGGCTTTCAACAAAGTGTCAATCTTATTGGTCACCTCGCTTTGTTTTTGTTTGAAATCGGCTTCAAACTTGGCTAAACGAGCTTCTTGAGATGCCATAAATTGGGACATCAATCCTTCAAAGTTATTGGTACTACCATTGCCGGAAGGATTGTTGTTGAAAGTACGGTTCGAGTTGGAACCGCTTGATTGGAAACGATTAGGTGGGTTGGAAGAATTGGTTTGTTGTGTGTTTTGGTTTTGTTTCCACCTAAGGTTCGGGTGATTTTTCCATGAGGGGTTGTATGTATCACCGTAGGGGTTTGGCTCGGGTTTGAAAGTGTACCACTTGTCTCCCGCTCCGTCGGTACGCGAGGATGCGTAGTCCGCAAAAGCTTGTTCGGGGAGTTCCATGCAATCATGAGTGTCGTGGGGACCACTACATAATTCACATGAAGAAGTGATTTTGTTCACTTGGCTTGAAGGTTTAGGAGCCTCGTAGGATTTCATGAGAAACTTGACTTGGTCTTCAAGTTCTATGATCCTACGGTCGGAAGTGCTTGAATTGTTCGAAGGCAAAGATATTGCCTTGACCGTTTTATTCAAATCACGGGGATCACTCCAAATTTCGTTGTCATAAAGAGCAAGATCCTCTAGGAGAGCCCATGATTGTTCCGCACTTAGATCACGTAGCTTACCACCAGCCGCTTGGTCAATGGTTTGCCTCGTGGAGAGATTGACATGGTCATAGAAGATTTGGACTTGGAGCCAAAGTTCTAAGCCATGGTGAGGGACTTTCTGGAGTAAGTCCTTGAATCGAGTCCATGCCTCGTAGAGGGTTTCGCCTTGACATTGTTGGAACATCAAGATATCATTCCTTAGCTTGGTAGTTCTTCCCGATGGGAAAAACTGAGCAAGGAAACGAGCGGTGAGATCATCCCAAGAGGTGATGGATCCTGCGGGTTGACGCTCTAGCCATTGACTAGCTTGGTCCCGCAAAGAGAATTGGAAGAGACGCAGTCGGGTCGTCTCTCGAGTGGCAACATCAAGGTCTATAGAATCAACGATTTTGAGAAAGTCCTTGAGATGTTGATTAGGATCTTCAGAACGAAGTCCATGGAATGCGCATCCGCTTTGCACCAACCGGATGGTGTCGGATCGCAAGGGAGTGACATTGGCTCCTTGAGTGAGCTCAATGGTGTTTCGATAGCCATGGTGGCTAGGACGGGAGTACTCTCCTAAAGTACGGGCTCTAGGAGGTGGTGGTGGTTGTTGTGGTGGTGGGTTGTTGGGATCAAGGATATTACCATCTTCCATGATGTCGAATGGTAATGGTTACGAACAAAGAAACGAAGAAAATAGATAGACTAAAGAAAACCTAGAAAAAGAAAATAAAAATCTCACTAGAAAGGAATCTAGTGAGTAGACCTATAAAATAAAAAATTCAACCTAAACAATAACTATTCCCCGGCAGCGGCGCCAAAAACTTGATGCGTGGTTTTGCAACCTTACAACAGGTTTTACCTCTCGAGGGATCTCAAGAGGCTTACAACCCCACCAGGCAGTGTACCTGACCGATGTAGTATAGTGTAGTGGTAAGTACGGGGGATTGATCGTTCTCCACAGGGAATAGTGTTCGTTAGGTATGAAAAACTACTCTAATAGGTCTAAAGGTGAGAGAAGATTCTTTTTATGTTTTTTTATAAATTTTTATGAAAGCAAGTAAAATCTCGGGTTTGAAAGAGTGGGCGGAATTAGTTGCTAGTCAACTAACCCAAGTTACTACAAATGCAAATAAAATAAAATAACAGAAAATGAAAAGGTGGTAAAACTTATGTGGAGAGAAATGTGTTTACTTATATTTCCTTACTCCCTAACTATCTTTTACCGGTTGATTAGTGTGTATTAATTGCGTGGATGACGGGTGTATTCCTTAATACCAATCGTGGGGTGGCGTACGTACTTCCCCAACTCTACAAGCTCCTACTTCACTCCTATGTCGAGCCGGCTAGGAAGCTCCTAACATGGGATCACTAGAATTCGCTTGTGCATTAAATACAACCATAAAAACCTTAGTACGCATTGGTTCATGTTTCTTAAGACGTTCAAGCAAGTTACCGAATAGGAAGTTAGCCAGTTTTCTTAAGCCTAACATAGATGAACAATCATCCAATACAACTAATAACACACTAATAACCAATAATCAATAGCTAGGTTTCATTAGATCTAAGCAAACACAAGATAAATCTAGCCTAGCATGTTAAACAAAAGACAAGAACAAGATAGAATCAAACAACACATAGACATATTGAATGATTAATTGATAACTTATCTTCAATGTAACATGGAAGATCTCAAGGCAAAAAGCCTTGAAAAAGCTGCTAAAATCGTCTTAGGGTTTTCACACACAAAGTTCCCCAATAAGTTCCACACTAATGACAAAAAATTGAAAAACTATATATAGACTTTCAGATCTGACGGCGTCACGTTATGGAGTGTGACGCCGTCACCTCGCCGCTTTTAGGGTTCCCGGATGGCCTTCTTGACGCCGTCCCTCTTTAGCTCTCCAAAATCCGTTCTGGCTTATCAAGGCTTGACGCCGTCAGACTTAGGGGTGACGCCGTCCCTCTTTAAATTAAGTCGTGACGACCTTGATCACATTAAAGCGTGACGCCGTCAGAATTCCATGCAAATTTCTCTGGCTTATCATGAGTAATTTTCACATCCACCACTTTTGCCAAGCCATGACGCCGTCCTGAACAAATCCTGACGTCGTCAAAGGTAACTTTTAGCCGATTTTGAGACTTTGTCGTTTTCTTCACTTTTATGCTCCAAAAACGTCCAAAATGCTTCCTTTTCCAGATTTCTCCTCAAAAGTACCTAAAATGACAAAAGGAACGATTTAGGGCAATATTTGATCAAATAAATACGATTTAGGGCTTAAATGACCCCTTAAAAGCGGTACACTTTTCGCTTCATCAAATACCCTTACACTTGAGATTTGCTTGTCCTCAAGCAAATGTGCTTTTATTCTAATCAAAATACAAGTTAGGGGTCATTTAATGCTAAAATAAAAGTAATTACAACAAATATTCGTTCCACTTTAATCATAATAAGCACGGAGATTACAAACTAGCACCTCACAAGTAGTGTTTAGATACTCACATCTCTCAAGTGTCATCAAAATAAATCTCATAAATGAAAACGGATAATATCTCTCACTACCTGTCATAGCAAATAGATTACCATAGGCTTGGGAAAGGATCGAAAACCTCCTCCACTAGGCGTAAGCACCTAAGATAAACTATCAAAGAGGGCTTTTACATGGGTTATAACGTTAGGTGTAGGGATATGATAAACACGGTTTTGTTGGATAAAGGATATTTTACTGGTGGCGAGTTAAAGATCTTGATTAATTACATGTACTATACAATGTTGCTAAGCCAAGACTCGACTCAATCTAAGCTAATGAAAGAAAATAACAAAAACATAAAGTAAACATAAAATGAAACGGGATGGTAGTCCGTATGTTTTTTTTTACTTTTCTTTTTCTTATTTTTTTTGTATTTTTCTTGATTTTTCGATTTTTTTTCCTACACTCTTGCCCTACCATCCAAAATAATACATCATAGGGGCATTGCATTCCCCTTACACTTGAACTTTTACATAACTTTACAAATTACTATTCTAATGACTCGAATTAAGATAATTAAAACACTTGGAGTACTTTTAAAATATTTAGCACATATGGGGGTAATAAATGATGTTCTTCCCCATTACTCCATTACACTAGTACTTTACCCATGAGTCCCAATCGTCCCAAAACAATATGTACAAGGATATGACTCGACTTAGCAACCATGTAATCAATTAGATAATTAACTTGGGTTTAAACAAATGTTGTAACAATAATGCACTAAAGATGAGTGCATACAAGGTAGGCTAAGGCGATTTGGGTGTACATTTTAGTGGGGTGTAACAAATTCTTACTTTAAGTAAAATGCTTAAAGGTCGAAACGAAAAGATAGGCTCTGAGGGGTGTACTAGGGGTATCGTGTACCAAAAATGGGTACAACGCAAAGGGTGTGGGAGAATTACTTGACCAATGTAGCCAAAGTAATTATAACAAAAACACAGGTGTAAAACAATGGGTTAATCCTAATGCCTCTTATCATGTAGTAAATCTAACTACACGAATGTAGTCTCACTTGTGGCCTCGGAATGGTCCTAACGCAAGTTCTAGAATCTAAGTGCTACCGGTACACACATCATAGCATAAATGCTTTTCCTACCAATTCTAGGGGCGAACCTCACATATTTGGGGGTGGAAAATTTTTTAGTGGTACGGTTTTTGTGCTAGTCATATAACTCCTATCCGTGAGACGCTCATTAAGATCAAAGTTTCACTCCTAAATGTTGTAAAAAAATTTAAATTTGGCACTAAAATTACCCTAACAGGTATTTCTCTCAGTTTTATTACACATCTACTATTAAACAAACAAAAATCAAGCGTAATAGCATTCTCTAATCGTACTTTTACCCCCCCCCCCTTACACTTAAGATGAACATTGTCCCCAATGTTCAAATAACAAGATGTAAAAGAAAAAAGTAAAAGAATGAAATCAAATACTCCCCTGATTCGCTCGGTGGATAATGAAGTAACACGGTTAGATCTTCTTCCAAGGTAATGTTGAAGCTCCATGACTAATGCATCGCCAAAAGCTTGATTCCACATACATTTCCTTGTCCAAAATAACCTGTTAAACCTGAGAAAACAAACACGAAAACCTGCATAACATCGGCGGGATAAATCTATATATAAGGATATAATGCTTGTGGAATGATTATTTTGCAGATTCCTGGAGATTATAAGTTAGGGATTTAATAAAAACTTTTTATGAAAACAAAACTTTCAAAAATTTTCAGAAAATTAAACCTGACGCCGTCAGGTTGTAGATCCTGACGCCGTCAGAAATAATCTGACAGAATTCTCATGTTATGTTTCCGGAAAATTTTTTGGAAAAACCTATACCTTACTTCCTGGAAATCCTGCAAAACATCATTATGACTCGATACAAGCATTTGACTCAAACAAATACTAATATGTATGTTAATTTATTATTATTATGATTCATGTTCATTTGTTCTAATAAACCGATTTAGATTTCCCTTACACTTAACTTTTGCAAAATACCTTTATATGTAGTTAAGACGAAGTTAAAAACAAGATAAAGCATTTTCACAAATTAGCTTTTGAACATGAATCAATAATAATAAAGTTTAAACATACATACGGAAACAAATAAAATCAAACAAACAAATAAATAAATAAACAAACAACTAAGGCTTGGGTTGCCTCCCAAGAAGCGCTTTTCTTTATTAACAAGTCTTGTAGCTAGACTCAAAGTCACGCTACCCTATGTAAGTAAGCTCGTCATCGAGGACGTCTTTAGGGTTAAGCTTGGATTGAAGTTTTCTATTGGTCCGCTTAGTACGATATATCTTTTCAAACTTCTCTCCATCTGGGTCATACAATGTCATCTTAATATGCCATGACCCATCTCCATCTTTGGGTGGTTTGTCCCAATCCCACTTATGATCATCGTCCTCACAATTCCACTTATTCATCCCTAGGTTAATTGGCAAAACTCCTAGGAAATCAATCATCTTCCTAAAAACTAGAGGGTCTTCAAATGGATCCAATTCGGTGTCCCTAGCCAAGAGTTGCTCTACCGTATGTGTTCGGTTCACAAAGTCCTCTTCTAGGTAAAATGGGCGTTGGGGTCCTATGAAGTCTCTATTGATCCAAGGTCCATATCTAGATGGTCTCCTATTTGATTCTAACCAATGGGGTGTCGGTTCCTCACTAGTATCGTAGGCATGTTTCTTAACATCATAGACTGACCAAGTATCTCCTTCTCCTACCGCTATCTTGGATTCCTTATAATCAATCATAGCACTAGCGGTTGCCAAAAATCCTCTACCAATCAACAAGGGGCATGTAGGGTCGCTAACCATATCAAGGACGTGGAAATCAGCTAAAATGGTTAGTTTTCCTATGTGTACTAACACGTCTTTGACTACTCCAACCGGGTAAGCAACACTCCCATCCGCTAAACCAATTATCACCTCGGTTTCTTCAAGTTTTCCTAGTTTTAAAGAGGTGTAGAGAGGTAACGGAAGTAGGTTAAGGCTTGATCCAAGATCGGCTAATGTGTCATAAGCCTCCGAATTACCGATCTTGCAAGGTAGAACAAATAAGCCCGGATCATCTAATTTCTTAGGTAGTTTGTTTTGAACGAAGGCGGTCCCTTTTTCGCCTAACTTGAGCTTCTTCTCATCCAACACATCAACAACCGGACTTTCAAGGTGGAGCTCCTTGAGTTCTTCGTCAAGGTTTTGAGTGGGAGGTGTTTCAACTATGTTGTTGACCAATTTGGATATCATAACTTCTTGGTCATTTAGAACGACTTGGGTTTGTTTGAAACACGTGCTCATGGAATTGACCGAATAATATTGTGGACAAGAACTAGGAGACGAAACCGACGAGATGGCGTTGACGTTTAGTTTCGGGTTCTTGACCGTGTTGCTAGGGAGTGCTCCCATTTCTCGGTCATTGAGGGCTTTCAACAAAGTGTCAATCTTATTGGTCACCTCGCTTTGTTTTTGTTTGAAATCGGCTTCAAACTTGGCTAAACGAGCTTCTTGAGATGCCATAAATTGGGACATCAATCCTTCAAAGTTATTGGTACTACCATTGCCGGAAGGATTGTTGTTGAAAGTACGGTTCGAGTTGGAACCGCTTGATTGGAAACGATTAGGTGGGTTGGAAGAATTGGTTTGTTGTGTGTTTTGGTTTTGTTTCCACCTAAGGTTCGGGTGATTTTTCCATGAGGGGTTGTATGTATCACCGTAGGGGTTTGGCTCGGGTTTGAAAGTGTACCACTTGTCTCCCGCTCCGTCGGTACGCGAGGATGCGTAGTCCGCAAAAGCTTGTTCGGGGAGTTCCATGCAATCATGAGTGTCGTGGGGACCACTACATAATTCACATGAAGAAGTGATTTTGTTCACTTGGCTTGAAGGTTTAGGAGCCTCGTAGGATTTCATGAGAAACTTGACTTGGTCTTCAAGTTCTATGATCCTACGGTCGGAAGTGCTTGAATTGTTCGAAGGCAAAGATATTGCCTTGACCGTTTTATTCAAATCACGGGGATCACTCCAAATTTCGTTGTCATAAAGAGCAAGATCCTCTAGGAGAGCCCATGATTGTTCCGCACTTAGATCACGTAGCTTACCACCAGCCGCTTGGTCAATGGTTTGCCTCGTGGAGAGATTGACATGGTCATAGAAGATTTGGACTTGGAGCCAAAGTTCTAAGCCATGGTGAGGGACTTTCTGGAGTAAGTCCTTGAATCGAGTCCATGCCTCGTAGAGGGTTTCGCCTTGACATTGTTGGAACATCAAGATATCATTCCTTAGCTTGGTAGTTCTTCCCGATGGGAAAAACTGAGCAAGGAAACGAGTGGTGAGATCATCCCAAGAGGTGATGGATCCTGCGGGTTGACGCTCTAGCCATTGACTAGCTTGGTCCCGCAAAGAGAATTGGAAGAGACGCAGTCGGGTCGTCTCTCGAGTGGCAACATCAAGGTCTATAGAATCAACGATTTTGAGAAAGTCCTTGAGATGTTGATTAGGATCTTCAGAACGAAGTCCATGGAATGCGCATCCGCTTTGCACCAACTGGATGGTGTCGGATCGCAAGGGAGTGACATTGGCTCCTTGAGTGAGCTCAATGGTGTTTCGATAGCCATGGTGGCTAGGACGGGAGTACTCTCCTAAAGTACGGGCTCTAGGAGGTGGTGGTGGTTGTTGTGGTGGTGGGTTGTTGGGATCAAGGATATTACCATCTTCCATGATGTCGAATGGTAATGGTTACGAACAAAGAAACGAAGAAAATAGATAGACTAAAGAAAACCTAGAAAAAGAAAATAAAAATCTCACTAGAAAGGAATCTAGTGAGTAGACCTATAAAATAAAAAATTCAACCTAAACAATAACTATTCCCCGGCAGCGGCGCCAAAAACTTGATGCGTGGTTTTGCAACCTTACAACAGGTTTTACCTCTCGAGGGATCTCAAGAGGCTTACAACCCCACCAGGCAGTGTACCTGACCGATGTATTATAGTGTAGTGGTAAGTACGGGGGATTGATCGTTCTCCACAGGGAATAGTGTTCGTTAGGTATGAAAAACTACTCTAATAGGTCTAAAGGTGAGAGAAGATTCTTTTTATTGTTTTTTTATAAATTTTTATGAAAGCAAGTAAAATCTCGGGTTTGAAAGAGTGGGCGGAATTAGTTGCTAGTCAACTAACCCAAGTTACTACAAATGCAAATAAAATAAAATAACAGAAAATGAAAAGGTGGTAAAACTTATGTGGAGAGAAATGTGTTTACTTATATTTCCTTACTCCCTAACTATCTTTTACCGGTTGATTAGTGTGTATTAATTGCGTGGATGACGGGTGTATTCCTTAATACCAATCGTGGGGTGGCGTACGTACTTCCCCAACTCTACAAGCTCCTACTTCACTCCTATGTCGAGCCGGCTAGGAAGCTCCTAACATGGGATCACTAGAATTCGCTTGTGCATTAAATACAACCATAAAAACCTTAGTACGCATTGGTTCATGTTTCTTAAGACGTTCAAGCAAGTTACCGAATAGGAAGTTAGCCAGTTTTCTTAAGCCTAACATAGATGAACAATCATCCAATACAACTAATAACACACTAATAACCAATAATCAATAGCTAGGTTTCATTAGATCTAAGCAAACACAAGATAAATCTAGCCTAGCATGTTAAACAAAAGACAAGAACAAGATAGAATCAAACAACACATAGACATATTGAATGATTAATTGATAACTTATCTTCAATGTAACATGGAAGATCTCAAGGCAAAAAGCCTTGAAAAAGCTGCTAAAATCGTCTTAGGGTTTTCACACACAAAGTTCCCCAATAAGTTCCACACTAATGACAAAAAATTGAAAAACTATATATAGACTTTCAGATCTGACGGCGTCACGTTATGGAGTGTGACGCCGTCACCTCGCCGCTTTTAGGGTTCCCGGATGGCCTTCTTGACGCCGTCCCTCTTTAGCTCTCCAAAATCCGTTCTGGCTTATCAAGGCTTGACGCCGTCAGACTTAGGGGTGACGTCGTCCCTCTTTAAATTAAGCCGTGACGACCTTGATCACATTAAAGCATGATGCCGTCAGAATTCCATGCAAATTTCTCTGGCTTATCATGAGTAATTTTCACATCCACCACTTTTGCCAAGCCATGACGCCGTCCAGAACAAATCCTGACGTCGTCAAAGGTAACTTTTAGCCGATTTTGAGACTTTGTCGTTTTCTTCACTTTTATGCTCCAAAAACGTCCAAAATGCTTCCTTTTCCAGATTTCTCCTCAAAAGTACCTAAAATGACAAAAGGAACGATTTAGGGCAATATTTGATCAAATAAATACGATTTAGGGCTTAAATGACCCCTTAAAAGCGGTACATTTTTCGCTTCATCAGAGGTCATCCCGAACCCTACCCCAATCCGGTCACTTCGTCCGGAAGATATCGGGGGTCGACCGGAAGGACCAAATTTTGCCTCCGGAACTGCTGATGTTGGTAAGTCGCCTAACTGTTTTTACCCTGCACTTCTTCCATTCCCCCATACTTCTTTGATAATGATTATACTTTTCTCTTTTCAGAGGGTCCTTCCGTACAGGCTTCTGGACGCGGCAAGGTTAGGGTTATGGCCGAGGGTGATCCGGCAGCGGTGTTTGCCCCGGACTGGTCAGTTAGAAGAGGGGATCGTTTGAATAGAGGGGCTGTTTGCAAAGACTTGATGATGAACCTGACTACTCCTCGAGAGGAGTTTTATTTTCAAAGCTTGGGTGACTCGGAGGCCCTTCAAAGAGGCTGGATATTATTGGGTCGTGGTGCGGCCGCTCATTCGGATATTCTTGGCCGGTATGAGGCCCTTCTTGAAGAATACAGACAATTGTGCCGCACCCATGAGGGATGCGAGGATGTCGCTCAAGTGGTAGAGGAGCTTCGGAAGTTGAAACATGAGCATGCAGGTTGTATGGTGAGGGAATCGGATCTGAAAGGTCGTCTTTCTCAGTTGGAACAGGCGAGGGGTGAAGGGAGGAGGGTTTCTTCAGACCGAGTCAAGGCCTTGGAGGCGGAGTTGAAAAATGTTAAGGACGAACTTGCTATCGAGGAGGGGGAAAGTTCTAAACTGTACCAGGAAAGGGCCGACCTGGCCGTTAAACTCGGCCAAACGGATATCGAACGTCATAAGCTGGTGAAGGAGTTCATTCCGGAAGTGGTCCGTCGGCTTTTGAACAGTCACGAGTACAAACAACGTTTGGCTGAGCCTTTTAGTTTGTCCTCCCAGTCGGGTTCTTAGAGGCTGTCTCCGTGGGTCGTAAGCCGGAGGATGTGGCCAGAATTGTGGCCGAGATAGATGATTTGGATGTGGAGGCGGACCAAAAGTTCGACCCTTTGTACGATGGCCTCTTTTCCGCAGAATATCCGTACATTCGGAAGGTGAGCGATGCTGCAGATAGACCCCTGTCGGAAATAATGGACCTGATTCCTGACCCTGCACCGAACGATTCTTCCGCTGAAGGTCCCTCTGCTGAAGAAACTACTCAAGAATGACCCGTCCGGAAATCTTTTATCTTGTCTAGAACAATTTTTGGTGTAAGGCCCTTGGGCCGTTAGATTAATTTGTAAATAGTTAATATGATTCGGATGAATGTAATAACAAACTGTTATATCCCTAACGCCTTTCGTATGATTGGAAGTTATGTAATGTCATGTTTTGCTACTTCTCAAAAGGCTTTCCCTTCTTTTTTTTTTTTTTTACATATATGTTTGCAATACGTTACCTGCGCCTTTCAGCAACGTGCTTTCCGCCTTGACCGCATGGTTGTTTCCTTCTCGAACACTGACCACACACTCTCCGGAGGGCACGAACCTCTCGGAGGGATCATTTTCGACTTATGTTCGAGAGGCAATGAATGATTATGTGGCCGCCCCTTTTTGAGTATTAACCATCCTTGGACATTGACCACACACTCCCCGGAGGGCGTGAACCTCTCGGGGGGGGGCATTTTCTAATTATGTCCAGAAAATAATGAACATTGATCACTAATCTCCGGAGGGCACGAACCTCTCGGAGGGACCACTTTCTACTTATGTTCCAAATATGATTTCAGCCTTTCCGCCAGGACTTCGAACATTGACCACAAAAATCTCCGGAGGGCGTGAACCTCTCGGAGGGGCCATTTTCTAATTATGTTCGGAAAACAATGAACATTGATCACTAATCTCCGGAGGGCACGAACCTCTCGGAGGGACCACTTTCTACTTATGTTCCAAATACGATTTCAGCCTTTCCGCCAGGACTTCGAACATTGACCACAAAAATCTCCGGAGGGCGTGAACCTCTCGGAGGGGCCACTTTCTAATTATGTTCGGAAAGCAATGAACATTGATCACTAATCTTCGGAGGGCACGAACCTCTCGGAGGGACCATTTTCTACTTATGTTCCAAATATGACTTCAGCCTTTCCGCCAGGACTTCGAACATTGACCGCAAAAATCTCCGGAGGGCGTGAACCTCTCGGGGGGGGGGGGACTCCCTAATTATGTTCGGAAAACAACAAATGATACAAGAGTTCAATGCATAACATGAATCGTTTCCCTCCAACTGTGGGATAACTGCACTTTGTCATTAAAAATAGTCAAACAAACTCCTTTCGGATGTTTACATTAGGCATTTTTAAGTCATTTACAAAAAACATTTCCTAAGGTTGACCGCATGCCAAGCTCGCGGCACTTCCTTTTCTTCCATTGTCTCTAGCTTGTAAGATCCAGTCTGATATGCTTCCACGACCCGGTAGGGTCCCTCCCAATTGGGTCCTAACTTTCCCTGATTCTCGACCCTGCTTGCTTCATTCCTTCGGTACACAAAATCACCTACCTTATATTGTTAAGGTATTTTTATTTCGTACGTTAGTCAAAGTAGAGACAAATTAATATTGCATCGAAATAACTAGACATTTGTAGTAACCTTTGGTTTCAAAGAAGTTATGTGAATTCTTACTTACCTTAAATGATTCGGCACGAACCCTTCGGTTGTAATATTGCTCCACTTTCTTCTTGTACTTTGCCTCTCGTATCGCAGCCATCTCCCTTCGTTCCTGTAGGAGATCGAGATTTAAATAGATCCCCTCGTCATTCTCTTTTTCCTTGGTCATCATGGTCCGAAAGGTTGGCATCCCTATTTCTGCCGGTATGACTGCTTCGCTACCATACATAAGGCTGAAAGGTGTTTCTCCGTTGCTTGTTTTCAAAGACGTGCGATATGCCCACAGGACATTCGGCAGTTCATCCACCCATCCGGCTCTTTCCCTACCCAGCCTTAATTTGAACCCCTTCATCAAACTCGTGTTTGCTCTTTCCACCAATCCGTTGGCCTGAGCATGGGCTACAGCAGTGTTTATCTGGGTTATATTCAGGCGTTCACACCAACTTTTGAAAGGGTCGTGAATGAAATTGCTTCCATTGTTGATGACATCAAATAACGACATATTATTAGCACCATTTATCCTATATTATTGACTTGTTTTATATCACTTTATATGAGAATTGATACTTAATCTTTTACTTTTGTAATTCTCAGTTATAAACAAGCATTAGGTGAAAGTTAATGATTTCGGACGGAAATTGGAGCAAAATGAATCAAGTTGGAAAAGTCTACTGAACTGAAGGAAGATGCGCCGTATCATTCTTGATAGATACGTCGTACATAAAGACTTAGACGAATCTGAGACCATTGCCTGACTTTAAAGAATGCGCCGCATGTATTTATCTTATGCGCCGCATATAAAACCTTGGTCAACGAAGAAGATCTGACTTATCTACTCCAGATACACCGTATGACATTCCTAACATATGGCGCATCAATCTCAAGACTTCACCAAAGATTATCCAAGATACTGAAGGACATGCGCCGCATAAAGATACAAGTTACGCCGCATCTGAAGACGGTGAACGAATATTCTGGAATATAATAATCTTGGACCCCACGCGAAGTTACCTAGATACGCCGCATCGGACCAATCCGATGCGCCGTATCGGCCATACACAATCCTTACCAAGAAATCAAGTGGAGATTAGAAGCTTAATGAAGAAGTCAAGATTACAAGTCGACACTTGAAGATGCTTTCGTATTTTGGCCATAAAATCTTCATCCGGACTCCGTTTTAGTTGATTCAAGCGGCCACGGAAAGAGAAAAAGGAGATCTACCTGTATCTGAAGGAGATGCGGCGCATCTGGTCTTTAGATGCGCCGTATTGGGAGATGCTCCATATCAGATTTATAGATGCGCCATATCGACCCAGATTTCAGAATCTATAAATACCGAACTCATTAACGAATTAGGGCATCATTGGGGACCCTCGGGATCATTCCCAGGCGTCTGTAAACGTCCCAAAACAGCAGAAGACTATATTGAAGATCCATTCCATCCACGAAGAACATCTCAAGCCAATTTACTTTGTTTAATCATTCGGTTAGCGTGTAGTTTTCATTATGATTTCTATCTTTTATGCTATGATTCAAACATTGTGTATTGTTACTGAGATTATGGGCTAACACCCTTAGGTGTTAGCCATGTTTATGAAGTTTTATTAGTTTTTATGATTTTGTCGATGTGTTTGCTTTGTTATTGGATTGGGTGCTTGTCGATAAAAACTCGTTTATTGCTTATAACTAGTAGAAGTCGATGTAACTAGGTTATGATCCTTATAACTTTAATTGATGTGACTTAACTACCTGTAATTGTGGTTGCTTAGGTTGAGTTATTTGCGTATTAACCCGAATCTCTATTAGGAATCATTGTTTGGCATAAACGGAACGTGTCTACAACCTAATAGGACTAGTAGCGTGTAATACCGAACTAGGTTAGATGGTTTAAAGCAATAAGTTAGTATTGATGCTAGACGAGTCACTATGATCATGTCCTCTTTCCCACCACGATGGTAGGTTATTTAATCGTGACAGGATTAATAATCGGATTGGCGACAAAACAATTGAATGAATTATAACAAGTAGACATAAGCATGTATAACTATAAAATGGATTAGACGTGGCTAACCCGTTCTTCCTATCTATCTTCATCTATCTTTAATTTGCTTTTAATTAGTTTAATATTTATTTTCTCGTATTTAGTTTAATTAAACACACAAAATCGTGATAGCCTCTCAGGCTAAAACCCCAAAAATATTTACTTGCTTTCTAGGTTAGTTAGTTTTGTAATTAGAATACCTTTAGATCACTTTAGCTTCGCTCCTAGTGAACGACCCTTGCTTACTTAAAAACTATCTACATTGATCGGGTACACTGCTCGTGAGTGTTTAGAGTCTATAGGTTAGTTCGGCAATAAATAAATTTAAAACTTGGTTGATTTTTATAGACCTAAAAAAACACATCAATTGTCCGTGATAATCACCCTGGGCAGACCGAACCTGCATACTATGTTCTCACAGACAAACTTCTTTACTTCTTTCTCGGTCGTACGAACCAGCGGCTTGGCTTCCATCCATTTAGTAAAGTAGTCGATGGCCACAATAACATACTTGATTTTTCCCAGAGCTTCTGGAAGGGGGCCCAACACGTCCATGCCCCACTGATAAAAGGGCCATGGGGCCATTATTGAAGTGAGTACGGTTTTTGGGAGTCTCGGAACGGGTGCATGTATCTGACAGGAATCACACTTCTGAATCACTTCCCTGGTGTCTCGGTGCATGGTCGGCCAGTAGTATCCCTGCCGCGTTAACTTTGCCACGACGGATCGTGGCCCGGAGTGCATCCCACACGCTCCTTCATGTACTTCTCGGATGATATAATTAGCTTGGAGCGGTCCGACACATCTCAGCATCGGTCCCAAATAGGATTTCTTGAAAAGTACATCGTCTACCATAGTAAACTGGTTTATCTTTATTCGGAGAGACCGAGCCTCATTTTGATCCTCCGGCCAAATGCCTTCTTGCTTGCACCGAATGATTGGGGTCATCCAATTTTCCTCCTCTTCCTCTACAATGGCATTGACCACCTCCTCCTCTGTTGATGGCTTTTCCAAAACTTCAACTGTGGTTTCCTTTGTTAGGTGGTCAAAAGCCATGGACGCTAATTTACTGAGTATATCGACTTTCTGGTTCTGGGCCCTTGGGATACTTCGGATTTTGAACTGATCAAAGTATGCAATCTGCTCTTTGGTTTTGGCTAGGTATTTTATCATACTATCTTTGGATGCCACGAATTCCCCGTTAATCTGGCTTGCTACCAAATTGGAGTCCACTCTGACTTCCAATATCCGGATTTCCATCTTTCGAGTGACCCTCAACCCTGCCAGCAAGGCTTCGTACTCTGCTTCGTTGTTGGTGCTCTTGAAGTTCAGCCGAATAGCATAGGTGTACTCCGTTTGATCCGGGCTAATCACTACCAGGCCTGCTCCGGCACCTGACTTACTGGAGGCTCCATCGGTATACAACACCCATTGTTCTTGATTGGAGATGTTACATATCTCCTTACCTTCCTCTTTCGTGTCATGACCGGATGTCCCCATGGGTATTTCTGTTATGAAATCCGCGAGGACTTGTCCTTTGACCGCGCTTCGGGGGACATAAGTGATGTTATAAACTCCTAATTCCACGGTATATTTGGCCATTCTCCCGGATGCTTCTGCCTTATTCAGTATTTGCTTGATGGGCTGATCGGTAATGACTTTTATTGGATGAGCTTCGAAGTACCTCCGAAGTCTTCTGGACATGTGCAGCAGGGCTAGAGCTAACTTCTCGACCGGAGCATAATTCTGTTCGGCCTCGTGCAACGTTCGGCTAACATAATGTATTGGGATTTGCTTCCCTTCCCTTTCCACCAAAAGCACTCCACTCATTGCCCCTTTCGATGCCGAGAGGTACGCGTATAGGTCTTCTTTTGGCCTCGGAGTTGCCAGGTAAGGAAGTTCGAGGATCATCTTCCTCATTTCTTGAAAAGCTTCTTCGGCCTGGTCCGTCCATCGATACTCATCCTGATTTTCTTTCGTAATATTCCTTAACATCTCGAAGAATGGGAGCGCTCTCTCTGCTGACTTAGATAGGAACCGGTTCAAAGCTGCCAGCTTACCGCTTAAACTCTGCATCTCTTTGAGCGATTTCGGGGACTGCATGTCCACAATAGCCTTGTTTTCTTCGGATTTGCCCTAATTCCTTCGGATGTCACCATGTATCCCAGAAATGTTCCTTCCTCTACCCCGAAAGAGCATTTCTTGGGATTCAACTTCATATTGATTCTCCAAAGGTTATTGAACGTTTCCGCTATGTCGGCCAGCAACTCCTTTTCAGTCTTGCTTTTTATTACCATATCATCTACGTAAGCTTCGAGATTTCTTCCTATCTGCGACCGGAAGGCTGAATCCACTAACCGTTGGTACGTGGCTCCAGCGTTCTTTAATCCAAACGGCATTTTGGTGTAACAGTACGTCCCATGCTCGGTGTAGAAAGCTGTTTTTTCCTCGTCCTCTTTGGCCATTTGCACTTGGTGGTATCCTTTATAAGCATCCAAGAAACATTTGTACCGGAATCCCATAACTGACTCTATCTTCCAATCAATGTCGGGTAGCGGGTAGTAGTCTTTTTGACAAGACGAGTTGAGGTTTTTAAAATCGATGCACATCCTCCAACTACCGTCGGATTTCTTCACCAAAACTGGGTTCGAAATCCATGTAGGGTATCGCACCGGCCGAACTATTCCAGCCTTTACCCACTCTTCCACCTCTTTGGCTATGGCCTGGTTCTTTTCGTCCGAGTAGGTTCTCTTCTTCTGTGCCACCGGCCTATCTTGGACGTTCACATTTAGCGTGTGTTCGGTGATCCGTCGGGGTACCCCCATCATATCCGCAGGTTCCCAGGCGAACTCATCCTGATTGTTTTTTAGCAGCGTGATTAGCTGTCTTCTGCATTCCGAGGAAAAATTTCCTCCGATGGTTACCAGCTGATCCGGGTAAGCCGGATGTACCATTATTCCTTCCGTTTTCCCCGGAGCTTTCTCTGTTACGTCGGCACTCTGAGGTTCCTTCCTTGCTCCTTTCTCTATCATCTGTTTCTCCTCCAACTTGCGGCATTCCGAAAAAATCACCGACCGGGTGACTAAGGTCGCTATGCCCTTAGGGGTGGGGAATTTCATCATCGAGTGGATAGTTGAAGGAATGACCCGTAGCTTCTTCAAACCCGAGCGCCCCAGAATAATGTTGTATGGAGAAGGAGATCTTATCACAGCAAACTTCATCATAGTCCGATGCAATAAACCTTGGCTCCCAAAACAAACTTCCAATTCGATCTTCCCTAATGGCTTTATGGACTCCCCCGCGAATCCTATCAATGGAGTGTTGGTTTCTTTCAGTTTGGCCTTGATGGAGGGGCACAAGTGCTCGAAACAGTGTTCATACATTACTTCAACCGAAGCACCCTGGTCTACATAGATCCTCCGTATAGTGTAACCCTCCACTTCGGCTTCAACTATCAAAGGTTCGTCCGACACGTCTCCCGGAAGGATGGCCGGAAAACTGATCGGGATGTTCATCCATTCCTCCTCAGCGTCTATCATTTTCCTTTTTAAGTGTGTAGGACCAGCCATCTCGGCCTTTGGGTAGATCGAGCAGTTGGTCCCACGGATGGCGCCAATTTGTTGAAGTAATTTCTTGCAATCACTTCGGACAAATAAAAGAGACCTTTCGGTTGAACTAGCTAAATGTTCTTCCGAGAGGTTTGTGTGTCAATCCCTTCAGCTACTGAGGATCCTTCGGGTATCTGCACACAGCAACACGCGTTAGGCTCGCCCCGGGTGTTATCCCAGGACCCACCTCCGGCGTGAGAGTAAGTATTTGATATTCCGAGAGGATATGAACAGTAGTATGAAGTAAATGCTAATAAATTAGCTAGTTGAGAGTAGTAAATGAGCTGGGTATTTATAGTGCCCAACCTTGATACCTGTAATGGCGGCGCCGGGTTTTCAGGAAACATGTCGCAGACATAATCTCGTAAATCCCGGGGCGGCGACGGCGGTGTCTGCAGCTGCCATCTGTCAAAAGGTAATGATAGCTGCTTTATCCGGACGATCTAGGTGTCTTCCGACCATTGCCGGATGGTCTTGCTTCTTCCGACGTCCTGACGATTTAATCCGTCCGAACACATACGCCTTTATTGGCTAGCCTAACCGGTGGCGACTCTGGTTTTTGGTTGAACCCGTTGGTCCGGTCCAGTTTTCAAAACTATATGTTCCATCAACTTGTTAGCTTGTATGAAGCTTTATGTGTTTTATTAGTTTGTATAATGTGTATAATAACATGTACTTTTTATTTTAGTATTTTAGTAGTGTTTTAAAAATAACATTAATTAATGTATTTATTTAGTTTATACTTTGGATTATGTTGTAGCTTGCTTAGATAGTATATTGTGAGAATATTATTGTACTTTTTAGTAAGAGTGTATTTTAATTGGTTGTATTTAATTTGGTAGATATGTTTTTTATTCGTTGTACAATATGAATACATCATTGTACTTTTAAGTAATGTGATGTTTTAATAAGAGTATTAATTATGTATTAATTTAATGTTTTAGTGCATTAAAAAGTTATACAATATGTTTCTTTGTTTATATATTTCAATTTTCAAGTTTGTAATGTCTTAGTGAATTAAAAATTTGTACACTATGCATAGATGTTTTTAATGTCTTAGTATTTGATTTACTTGTACATTTGAATGAATTTTAAGATTTCATTGTCTAGTCATTTAATGCCACAAAAGTGGTTTGCGCTTTATAAGGTAGTTAGTTATAGGAGCTTAAAATTATTTTGCTAAAAAAGATGTCACATTAGAAAAATAATCTTTATTTTGGTGAAAAAATTATGAATTATTTTAGAAAAATAAGTTCATAAAAATAAGTTGCATAAACCAGCTTTTAAAAATATGCTGAGATTATATTTCACAAAATTACTGATTTGCCCTTTGAAATTGCCCATGTATCCTAATAGGGGTGTAATCGAGCCGAGCCAAGCCCGAGCTCAACAAGGCTCGAGTTCGGGTCGAAAGATAAAAGGTTGGCTCGAGCTCGGCTCGATTGCTCCTCAAGCTTTAACCATCCAAGTTTGAGCTCGGCTCGAGCAGGATTCGAGCAAAGCTCGAGCTTAGCTTGAAAAGCTCGAAATTATGTATATGAAAAGCTCGAATCTATGACAACTGGTATTTGCAGCTGAACTGAGCTCGAATAAAATAGCAGATACACCATTCCGTGTCAAAATGAATTACAAATTGCAGTTGCCACAAAAAAAATATAGTCTTCACACAGAACTTGTACTTGATCTTGAATCACAAATTGGAAGAGAAATACTTAACCGTTTGAAAACTAAATTAGATATTTTTAAGAGTAATAAAACAAACAATAAAATTCTCATAATCTAGAAAATATTTTATCCTTTCTGGAGTTAGTCCGTATAATTATGTTAATATTCAAATCAGCCCTTATTTACATACATTAAATAATATGAAAATATGTCTATAGTAAGGCTCGAAAGCTCGATAACCGCTCGAGTCGAGCTATCAAAAACTTGAGCTCGACTCATTATATGTTTCGAGCCAGTTTATTGGGCTTGAGCTCGATAAAAGCTCAGCTCGATCGAGTCTTGCCTGAACTTGAGCTCGAGTTGCTTGATAAAAGTTTGGCTCGTTTACACCCTTAAATTCCTACATGATTCCATAACCATAATATTTGTATGTCCAATTATGTTATTTTACACTTTTAATCTACAGTTACAGCTAGTTTTCAAAAACAAAAAAAAAAAAAAAAAAAAAACCTACAATTTTACTCAAAACACCCTCTCCAGAATAGCCCAACTTATAAAAATAGTGGGTCTCAGTTTTCAATCTTTTTTTTCTCTTTAGAATAAACACATTTCATTGAACCAAAAATATAATTGCATGACATCAAACTACAAAAGCATAAAAATAGAAAATAAATTACAATTGATATAAAACTTCCAATTCATATAAAACTTATAAAACAAAATAAATAAAAATATCAAATACCTATTGCTAGTGAGAAAGAGGTTAAACATTTTTTTCATTTTAAGCAAGAAAAGAAAAAGAAAAAGAAAAAAGTAAATTTGTCATTTAAACAAGAACAAAATATTTATAGCTAGTGAGAAAGAGGTTAAACAATTTTACACGTGTCTCCAAAAATTGGATTGGGATTTACCAAAACCAAGTCTAAACCAAAATCCTCACAACTAAGAAAAACAAGTCACTATCAAAAACTCCTAGAAAGGCATATTTCGAATATAGAGGAGTGAAAGTTCCCAACAAGAAGTAAACCAATGGAGAGCCATATTGAACGGTTTGTCTACAAACCTTCTTTTTGCTTCGAAAAAAAGGGGGAAAAGGTTTAAACTTAACTCTAAAACATTATAACTTTACTTTTTCGGTAATTTAAGTTTATACTTTTTCATCATAAAAAAGGAAGCTATATCCTTGCAAACTTACCCGAGATTCAAAGTAGCACCTTTGAAATCCCAAACGTCGTTGGGGATGATGTTACACGGATTATGTTAGAACGGTAAACGACTCTCCTCAACCATTAAGTTTATATTTTGAAAGAACTTCTATAGGTTTACACTATAGATGCCATATATTAGATGTTACCCCAAATATTGTTGGAATTTTAATATCATGTCATACATAATAAAACACATAAAGCATCAAAGTAATAGCGGAAGCGAGTAGGATCATATAATATGTAAACTAATTAACAAAACATAAATAGTATGCGTACCTTATGATTCTAGCCAAACAAGAATCAATCTTCAATTGAATCACCAAGAACCCTAATTAGGGTTTATAATTGGATTAAAGAATTAACCCTTCCCGTTTTGTAATTCAATCCAAGATTCAATCAATAATGTGATTGAATCACGTTCTTGTACACACGTACTAATACCAAGTAAATGTTATGCTAGTAAATTAAACACAAAACGTTTTTAGCAAAACCAAAAGTCGAATCCCTTAAACAAGAGGGTATTCGGCCGAGTTTTAGAACGAGAGAAAACAAAACACATACCTACTAATACCAAGTAAATGTTATGCTAGTAATTTAAACACAAAACGTTTTTAGCAAAACCAAAAGTCGAATCCCTTAAACAAGAGGGTATTCGGCCGAGTTTTAGAACGAGAGAAAACAAAAGCCTTTAGGTATTGTGTGCACAAGAGGTGAGAAAACAATAACCTTAGGCCCTCTATTTATAGGATTAGAAAACTTAGAGAACAAGTTAGACAAGGATTAGGAATCCCTAACCCTTGGGCCGATCGGATCCATCCCTAAGGGGAATTCTAGAACCATCTTTGATCTCTAATATTCCATCTATAAAACTTTCCTTTTATTTGTCTAACGATCATTGGTCATTATCCGTTATATACTAATGGTCGTTATGTGTTTTGTGTATATAATAATTAAATATAACTTTTTATAAATAATTATTATTCATTTACTCTTCATACGTAAAGTGTGCAATCCCATGATCTCGAGTTCGATCCTAACATACGACTACTAAAATAATGTCCATAAACTAACAGCTCCCACTTGGACATATTTTAATAGTGTAATCACATAGGTTAGCGTCTAGCAACACTTCGATGCCTCTAGTACAACTCGAGTAGGTCTCCTGGAAAAACCTTTAATGATTCATCATAATTATTATCATTTTGTCACTAATACCACGTTAAATAAAGATATAGACTTAAGTCATTCTTTATTCAACTATTATGTTTCTCGTTGTTTGTGATTGAGCAAGATTACCAAATCTTCTGAACATATTCAGGGAAGATCTTGGGCGTGGCCACACAAACATCTTGTCAACCCTACGAGGGGCCCAGCAGTATTAAACTCCAAAATAAATTTGAAGGAACAAATTCTATCTTGACTACAAGCATAACCTATGAATTTTGTAACAATTCCGAAAATAATCCTTATGACTACCAGTTACGTATAACGTTAAATTGTTCCACATAATGCACTACATTCATAACAGTTATCTGGTATCTCAAGTCTGAGGATAACTATTCATGATTTACTTAATAACAACATCCATAAAGTAACATCATATAGTTTGGGATAAGTCCTATATTCAATTCATTGAATATCATGTGAATTTGGCATGTCAACGCATCAATATACTTTCAAGTATATTATATCAAAACTCATATTTGTCTTAATTCAATGTTATTCCCATATCATTAATTGACAACGGACGATTTAGAATAACTAAATTATTCATAGATTAAACATGCAAATATAGGACACAATTTATTATTAATGAAAATAAACGTACCAAGTACTTAAATTCATTACAAATAATAAACACTTAACATCTTTTATTCAAATACTAAATAGATCAATGCATGAAAAATTCTAGATGAATTATGTCTCAAGCTATGGAAATCATACTTGTTAACAAGACATAAATCAACCAACTTTGATCTATCAGAATTTTGAGAATACTTATTTCAAGAATTCAACTGGTGAAGTTCTTGTATGTGTACATTCAAATAATTTGATAATGCCACATAATATTTCATAAAGTGTGTGACAACCTCAATCACCAATTTATGATTATCAAACTTTCAAACATTTATAAAGTTTAAAGTATTCTTATTCTTTTAATGTATAATGCAACTATGCTCTTAGTGAGCACAACTAGTTCATATGTCCAAGGATGAAATCCTACCATGACTAGTATTGAGTGTCATCTCAATTAAACCAGCATCATTGTAAACAAACAACAATATGCTCTTTAAAATTCCGTAAACTTGAATATCTATTGTGTAATGTTTGACGCCTTCCAAACTTTCAAGTTCGTTAGCTATGACAATTTGCACAACAATTGACAAATTGTTCATCTATAGAATCTGGAAGTTGTTCCAGGCTGAGAATGTAATTCTATATCCAAACATATTCCATTAGAATAATCACTACACTAGTTATCTAATAACTTTCAATTAGATATCAACATTGTCTTAACATCTTATAACAATTCGTTTATGTAACATGATGTTCATGAAAAATCTTCGAGTCATACTTAGATTTCATTCATGTTCTATCTTATTTAAAAGATATGTATCCATTTAAACACTCTAAATGATATATCATGTTCTATTAGATTTATTTACCACATATTTTTATAATAATAAACACACATTCCAAGGTTATATGTTTTATTTCCTAAATCTTTCAAGTGAAGTTTCATTCCAAGTTAAGACTTAACATTTAACTTATATGAAATGTTACTTCCTATATGTTATCCAACATATATGATTTAAGAAAGTAAACATAATACTCCCACTAGCTTTCAGGAATACTTAGGAGTTATCTTATTTTAAATTATAAATCAAAACTTGAATTTAATATTTAAACATAAGACTCATCTCCTAGATGCATGCATTTATCCATACTTGAATTCTTGCATTTTGTACACTTTCAAAGATTATATAAATTCATAAAACTCTTAATTACTTACCGTCCTCGCTTAAGTAATTATACAAGAAAGAGTTTAATAATCCATTGTCAAATTTCATATTCATGAAAATAAGTATGACAATTACCATCTTTGTATATTTAATGTGCTTAGAAAAGAATATTCAATCATAGTTAATTGCTTAAGTATGATTAATAATCTTGTCATAAGACATGCATTAAAATATGTGTACAATATTATCCATATGATTTCTACACAAAGATTTAAACCATTATGCTTACCTTATCTTTGAAGAAACTCATCTTCATTCTCTAGTCTAACTATTAAGAATTAAGATAAACCAATTTTCTAAAAATTGATTATCTTTATGGACAGCATCTTTAACATTCATAGTATGAGTAATTTACCCAATTCATTATTTGGTAATGCATCATAATATAATCCTCAGCATATTAATCAAATATCTGAGATATCCTTGCGGATCTATGAATGAGAATTCCATCATCTTGAGGTCTATCATTTACATGTTTAGCCTCATCATGATTCTCATTAGTGTGTTTTAGAAGATTAGGTATCTTGTAATTTTATCTTTTCAAGATAAAAACTCCCACTTGCTTTTTGTAATTTATAGACTATCTATAAATATTTCCTTGCGGATCTATGAATGAGAATTCCATCATCTTGAGGTCTATCATTTACATGTTTAGCCTCATCATGATTTTCATTAGTGTGTTTTAGAAGATTAGGTATCTTGTAATTTTATCTTTTCAAGATAAAAACTCCCACTTGCTTTTTGTAATTTTATCTTTTCAAATAAAGCAACAATATAATGTTCTCTTTTTGAGACATTACAAATACATATTGACAGTTTCTGACATTTAGTTTGTTAATAACCTACTCATAAGTAGTTTAACAAATTCATAACTTCATTTTAAGACTAAATGTGATTCATCACATTCCATAACAAAATGGTGTCTTATTAATCTTCTATATTGGAGTCTTATTGAGTATATCCAATCCATACTCAATTTTCTAACCTTGATAACTTTTGGAAGAAAAGAAGTCATAGTTATCTTTAATCAAACAATATAACAAGAGTTTGATTTTCCTAACTGAACATACCATAAACATTTGGTATTTCATTAGGATTAATATTGTAAGACAATCTTACAATATGTAAGATAAATATATTTCGTTTGGCTTATCTATTCACCAACTAAGTCAACTTAATGGTATAATAGAATTTTCAAGCCAATTGCATGCTATATAACATAAGTACTTTTTGACCAAGTCACTTCATGTCCATGTCTCAACAAGAAGACATAAACTGTTATAATCCCACTATACGTTATAAATCATTGATCAACTAAAGTAATTATGAACACCATCTCTTGGTTTCAATAGTAATTTCAAGTTAATTTATTACTTCACTTATTTTATGTCATTCCAAAATTACATAAATATTCAAATTGAAGTAGTATTAGATTACTTCATTTATTTATGTCATTTCAATAATACATAAATATTTAGTTTGAAGTAGTCTTATTATCATATTGACACTTGTTCTAATAGGTATCTAATTTAGAAACTGCAAATTTTCCAGATACGGTCTCACGTAACATGGATATTTACCTTGTTGTTGCAATCTAGCTAAGCTCTCACATAACGTAAATTGCAACACCAAGTGTTTCTTGGATTAGATATGAATAAGTCACATTAGAACGTTAGTCTCTTACCTTGCAGTCAAGAGAATCCTTTAAATCATATTCCTATGTGTTGTACCTTGCACACAATAAAAATTTATCCCACTTGTGCATGGAACAACATCATGTATCAGATAAACAACACGTCACTCGTTTGTTTATGTGATCAATATGATTGTGTCATAGATATTATCATAATTAGTAGATATAGAACTACATTGTCTAGTAAGGAAACGTACATGACTATCCTTAAAAAACACACGTGTCTACTATTGGAAAGTAATTATCTCAAGACATTCTAGATATAATTTGGGTTACTACCAAGATGACAAAGCTTGTAGCTCCCACTTAATTACATATCATTACAATAATTCATTATTCAGTAATTACAACACAATGCTCCCGCTCGATTTGACAACATTATAAGTGTTTCATAACCAATAAAAGTTAATAGTGTGCTATTTACTTTCATACACCTTTGCGAAAACCCATACGTAACAATTACTTAGGTACTAAAAGAATGTATCCTACGTTGTAAATGATGGACTATCCATCAATGCAATTAACTTGAAAAATTGGGCGTGCAATTTCTTCCTTAATAGGTCTACCCTCCCCACAATGGTATGTAGCACCTTTAAATGGTCAAAACAAAACAACTAGATAAAATATACTAGTTTGTCTTTTACCATTTTGCGGTAATTAGTCTAGCTTCTAATTTAATAACTCATAAAATGTGCAATAATCTTAACTATTAAAGTTTGCTATGAGTTATGTATTTAGAATTTAGACAATTCTAGTTTTCCTATCATACATTTCTCATTCATGAAAAGGAATAGGATTAAGTCTCACGCTTCTCTCATGGAAAGGAGACTAGGTTTATCCTTTTAGTAAAGTTGACTCTAGCCAGAAAACCCCTACGGGTGTAGATCAATTTACCAATAAAAGAATATCCCACATTTACGGTTTAATGTTGCATTAATACATTTAAAAGAATTTACAAAATTCAATTTTAGTATTTTTTGATATTACAATCTTTAAGAAAATTAAATACCCATTGGTTAATATTCATATAAACCATAGAATTTTCTTAAAGCTAGGATCATAATTGACATAATTCCATTACATCAGTTGATCTACTAGTAATGAAAGTATTCAATAAGGTAATTGTCGAACAATAATTGGCAAACAATTTCCAATTCCTAGATCTTTATGGAATTTACATTGCCAAACAATATTGCAATGTAAGCATGTTTTATTCCCATCTTATGCCTTGAGTCCAAGCCCTCACTTACAACTCAATTAAGTCGTCTAATTTAAAAAACTGCAAATTAACATAGTTTCATTACATCAGTTGATCTGCTAGTAATGAAAGTATGAATTTACCTTTCCATTGCAATCTAGTCCAAGCTCTCACATGACGTAAATCACAACTTCAAGTGTTCTTTTAATTAGATGGCATCAACTTAATTTTAAAGGGTACTAGTTTTGATGTATATAATCAAAATATGTACGAAGAAGCATGCATACATCTTCGTATCATAAGCTTTAATAAAACCTTTTTATTTACCAATTCATTAAGATCAAATTTACAAACGTTTTCAATTGAGGTATTGCGTTCGACAATCAAAGAATTTACCTTTAATTATCGTCCATTATATCGTACTTTTGCTTAAGTCCAAAGACTTAGTGTTTCGGATAATTACCACAAAGTGGCGCACGGAATTAAAGCTAATTCACCCTTAAGGTGATTTTGTACATAAAATAGTCGTACTTGGTAGCTCCAATTTTGACGCACAAAGGAGCGTAGAAACAAAGGTCAGCGCGAAGCTTATAAAAAACTCGTTCCTACTTATACCCCTTTTTATAGTTGTCACAATTGGGTGAGCCGTTCGTACTATTGGTACAAAACTCAACAATCAATTAAAACACTTTGAAAATTTAACTCTTCGAAAACAATTCATTGTTTCACAATTATTTAGTCCATATTATTTTTCTATTCAAAATTACCCCTTTTCGTTTATAAACATGTCTTTACAATAAATAAACAAAAAACAAGTAATACAAATAAAAAATAAAACAACTAAATAAACTTACATAACATAACAATTAATTATGTAAAAAACATGTAGCCACATGCAAACTTAATTCGATAAAACCTATTAATAATCAATTCTAGGTTTATATTGTATATATTCAACTAAGACTATCACTTACAAAGGTAAGTGAGCCACATGCATTGGCGTATCGATTGCGTTAGTTATAGTTAAATATACACCACATAGCACGTAATTGATTACTTAATATATTGGAGTCTTCCCCAATTCGACATCTATCAATTAAATTACATGTGTAAAACTTAACCATTAATTCATGTAGCAAATTTAAACAATTTAAATTATATCGACAATAAATACATGCCAAACACGCACGTTTTCATGGATTATACATAACAATTATTCACGTATTGTCTCAAGATCGCATACTTAAACACATAAACATAACATGTTAATCATAGGGTTCCTAATCAAATTAAATTTCCAAACACAAACCCTAAAAAAATAATAAAGAGCAATCGGCCCTAAATTAAAAATTAGGGTTCGATTGGGATAAACCCTAAAATTGACCAAACATGTTAAAACGCAATTCAAGATTCGTTTGTTATGCGTTTTGGTAATTAATTACACATTATCCAAGGCTCGTGATGCCACTGTTGAAATTTTAATATCATGTCATACATAATTAAACACATAAAGCATCAAAGTAATAGCGGAAGCGAGTAGGATCATATATTATATAAACTAATTAACTAAACATAAATAGTATGCGTACCTTATGATTCCAGCCAAACAAGAATCAATCTTCAATTGAATCATCAAGAACCCTAATTAGGGTTTATAATTGGATTAAAGAATTACCCCTTACCGTTTTGTAATTCAATCCAAGATTCAATCAATAATGTGATTGAATCACGTTCATGTACACACGTACTAATACCAAGTAAATGTTATGCTAGTAAATTAAACACAAAACGTTTTTAGCAAAACCAAAAGTCGAATCCCTTAAACAAGAGGGTATTCGGCCGAGTTTTAGAACAAGGAGAGAAAACAAAAGCCTTTAGGTATTGTGTGCACAAGAGGTGAGAAAACAATAACCTTAGGCCCTCTATTTATAGGATTAGAAAACTTAGAGAACAAGTTAGACAAGGATTAAGAATCCCTAACCCTTGGGCCAATCGGATCCATCCCTAAGGGGAATTCTAGAACCATCTTTGATCTCTAATATTCCATCTATAAAACTTTCCTTTTATTCGTCTAACGATTGTTACTCATTATCCGTTAAATACTAACGGTTGTTATGTGTTTTGTGTATATAAAATAATTAAATATAACTTTTTATAAATAATTATTATTCATTTACTCTTCATACGTAAAGTGTGCAATCCCGTGATCTCGAGTTCGATCCTAACATACGACTACTAAAATAATGTCCATAAACTAACAAATATTACTCCGTAGTACTTCAAGTGTGTCCGCCCGCAACCTTAACACGCATGCGTGTGAGATAATCACTTTTAGCTCCTTGTACGCAGGGCCGGTCCTGAGTTTTTGGATGCCCTGGGCAAGCCGATTGAAAAATGCCCCTTTATAGACAAACAATACACTATATTGCGGTGGTTTGGAACCTAGTAAATCTAGGCAACGTATCCCCAGACCGATTATTATCAATATTCTAATATACATGTAGTTAAATCTATTGAATAACTTGAAATCGGTTGAAAAGACTCCATGTCTCATAATAATTAGAGTAAATTGCAAAAATCTTCCTTGTTGTTTGGTCAAATTGCACGTTTCGTCCTTGTGGTTCATTAAGTGCAAAGATCGTCCTTATTTTGCACTGTTACGTGCACTTTTTGTCCTTCATCATTGCAAAAATCGTCCTTGTGGTTTGCCAAATTTCACTGTTGAATGACAAAAAGTGCACGTAACAGTGCAAAATAAGGACGATCTTTGCACTTAGTGAACCACAAGGACGAAACGTGCAATTTGGCCAAACCACAAGGACGATTTTTGCAATTTACTCTAATAATTATAATTTTTTTTTTTTTTTTTTTTTTTTTTTTTTTTTTTTATTTTATAAAACGGTCATAATTATAGATTTTACGGTCAATACTTAGATATCGTTTCAAAACTATAGTCCATATTTTCTTTTAAGACGTTCCATAATAATTGTCCACTTTTCATTTTAACCCGTAAAAAGAGACTTTAGTGAGGGAATATGCGATTTGATTGGTTGAAAGATATAATGGTCTTATTATGTGACTTTTGTCTTATGACAATAATTTTGAGACGTGTGTTAATTTTTTGGTGATTTTGTACAAAAATTTCAAAATATGCCCTATATTAACAAAGAAAAGTGAAGTATATATAGATAAATAAAAGTTAAAGTTATTTTTTAAACTATTGAACTAAAACCGTTATACCTGATAAACCAAAAGGACCAAAAATGTAATTAACTCTAAAAGTTACTCGTATATGTTATCAAAACTAATTAAATAAGAGACATATTAATGCTTTTGTAAAAAGTTTTATTTAAGTATGGATTAGATTTACGATCAGTAGATATCCAAGGGGCTAAAATGAAAGTTTATATATATCAACCACCTATATAAAACAAGGTTTCTTTAAAGAAACCCCAACTCAAAATTCTCAGATAATGACACCTGGTATTTTTTCTAATCCAAGGGTCCATATTCATTTAAACAATCAGCAATTAATGATAACAAAAAAACACCACCTATCATTTACACGGAAGATCCAACAGAACATTTTTCAAAACCCCCAAATAATTGTTGTCAAAATCATAAACACAATTCGAAACAATAATCAACCTCAATAATTTCTCCAAACCCCCAAAACCACAAAATTCATATACATAACACATAAAACCGTGTCCATAATCCCCCAAAAATCACCAATTTTTGGCACCGGATAATCATATAAATCATGAACCGACTAATTAAATTATCCACCTATAAACCGTCTCAATAATCAAAGAAAAATATTGTGCTTGATTCATATCTAACCCTAACTTTTTCTGGAAAAAAAGTTGCTTGATTCATATCTAACCCTAACTTTTTGGGCATCATGAAGTTATTCAAAAAGGCTGGTCGACAATTCCAGAAAAATATTGTGGTTGATTCATATCAAACAGGTTATTCACTTTTTAAAGTTTTAGGGTTTTATTCATGTTTCAGTTAGCAATGTTTTTAGCTTTTAGCCATTTATGAGTTTTTATATTGGTCGTCATAATGTAACGTTTTGTGGGAAACACTCAATTAAGGGTTTAGATGTTAGTCTATTCTCGGTTTAACTATTAACATGCTTTTGACAGTGATTCTGGGCTTCTGGCAATAAGCATTTTTTTTTGAATTTTCACACATACCATTTAACCTATGTGAAAGTTTTCCTCAGGTTAAAGATGCGTAAAAATTTTTATGCTTAAAAAAATGCACATTTACATAACTGTATCATTTCACTACAAGTTATAGCTACATGATAAAATCTTTAATATTTGAAAAGTTGATGCTTTGACGAAAAGTTTTAAATATATACTTACAGCTACCTGTTCTGAATTGATAAAGACAAAACCCTTAATATTAAGCCCACAATATGAATTATGATAGTCTCTTTTGTCGTGTGTGTTTTACATGCTATAACTACAAGCTTATACTGTTGGCCTCATTTAGTGATGGAATGTGCACAATACACTTACCTTTGGTTTTCTTATATTTGTGTAGAAAGCAAAACCAAAAGTCTAAACAACGGGGGTTTGGACTGCATCTTATTATTGAAGAACAATCTATGTTCAGACTGCATCTTTTTCTTCTAAAGGAACTAACAAAAGTATCAATGTTTCATGAAGCTTGGGAAAAGATTAGAGAAATTGTGAATATGTGGAGTTGAAACAGGCACCATTGACATGTATCATTTAACAGCTTTTCACTCACTACTAGAAAAACAGCTATTCTTGACTCCAAATGCGAGTCAAGAAGAGGCCTTATGACTCGCAAATGCGAGTCAAGGATGGACCCGTCATAAAGCTTCATGACTCGCATTTGTGTGTCATCTCTCTATGACGCGCACTTATGACCCACGTTTTATGACTCTCTTTTTGCGAGTCATAACCTAATTTTTTTTTTAAAAAAAATTACTTATGACCCACGTTTTATGACTCTCTTTTTTGCGAGTCATAACCTAATTTTTTTTTAAAAAAAAATTAATTTTTTTCAGTTCCTAATTTTCTATTAAATGACAATTATAAACCTGATAATACAAAATTAAAAACACAAATATCAAAATAACGCATTTCATATATATATATACCAAAGTAAAGTACCAAAACAAATACATAAAATCTAAACTCATAATCCATCATGAAACAATTGTTTTCACAAGTGTTCCTCACAAAAGCCAAGATAAACCACTAGAAACAAATACCATAAACCTTCTTCAACGATTTGCCTTGGCAACTCGTTCAATCTCGTGATATAGAGAAAAAAGGTGATGCCACATACTTTGCGAATACTGAGTACGACGCCAGCTTTGAGAAGACGAACGGCCACAGCTTCGCTGGTGTATACCTATAAGAAAAGCAAAGATTCCGTATGAGACAACTGTTATAGCATCGATAGTAACAAACAAATGCAGATGGTTCTATCCGAAAGTGGCAGCTATTACTAACCATCAGATGTGCTTGCACCAACATCAGGCGAGGCACTTGCATGAGCCAAAGACGTACCGGAGGGCTGCTCATCAGTTACTGAAACAAAACCTTCGGTTCGCTGACCACTTACTGAAATAGAATCGCTGCCCATAAAACGGACGCACCCTGATTCGAAATTTAAAATCGTTGGTACATGGGCCGACCCTGCAATAAACAACGAAATCATTAATAACTAACCTCCACTTTTTGACAATAGTGAACTATCCTAATCATTTTTTATGTTACATGCTCATTAGTTTTTAAATTAAGAAGCATAAGCTAAATGCCTAAATGGCAGTCCAAAATGACAAATACAACAAGGTTTGCATCACTTTATAGGTTTTGATAGTCCATCGATATACAGTATATGGTTAACTGAATTCATATCAACAATAAATACAACAAGGTTTGCATCACTTTATAGGTTTCGATAGTCCATCGATATACAGTATATGGTTAACTGAATTCATATCAACAACTAATTCATAATAGTCTAGCTAACGAGGGTATTTGAAAACACTGGATGTTTCTACTTTCTTAGGAACCTAGGTAGGGTATGTGAGCCTGTAGCCCTAAAGTAAGGTTATTTTGCTGCCATATGAAGAAAGGTACATTTAGACTAGAGTATTGATTCCTGTAGCCCTAAAGGAACACGAAACAAACTTATTCTTGGTAAGTCCTTTTCAGTATGTAATAATATGTACGACATTATTTCCAGGTCCACTCACAATATCATACATACATGTCTTGGGTGGTTGTGCCAACACAAGTATAAAAATATATTCAGAGAGAGAGAGAGAGGATGAAAAAGATTTACCTCCACTACTTTGAGCTGCAGCAACATGCACATTGATCTCCGTCAGCGACTACAGGAACATGAACCACAGATTCAAAGATTCAGTAAGCACTAAAAACATTTACACACAAACAATAAGCTTAATCTGACATTGAGATAAAAAAAAACAAGCACAACCTCACAAAGAGCACTTTTGCGGTCTTCAACTGGAAAAACATCTACTAAGCCATATGATGTCTCACATAACGAGTGAACAAAGTCAAGTGACTCATGATAAGTCCCTTTGCGAAACTGTGATGCAGTGGAATTTGGCAACGGTGGCTTAAGACTAGAGTTTTCATTTCTTTGCTTCTGCCAAAAGACGTATAATTAATAAGAATACCATAGAGAACAGTCAGGATAATTTTAGTCAAACACAACAGATCATATGTTCGGAAACTAGTGTTATCTGTTCAGATTATGAAAGGAATTCATCAATAACAGGAAATAATGCAATTTATTCCAAACTGATTGGCAAAACTGTCTTGAAGCAAAACACCGATCTGGTAATCTAAGTTAAAAATCAAAAGAGATAGTAAAAGTAAGAATTCATCAGGTTATGAAATTTGTTCAACTATCAAGTTATTAGTATTACCTTCCATGTATTGACACTGTTCCAGACAAGTTTCATCAACTACTCTTAATAAACTTAGATAATAATAAGTCACCAAAAAGCTTCTTCCAGTATCCTAAGTTTTTTTTTATATGCTTATCAATAATCCAAAAAAGCGATCTCAACAACTTGGACATGCGAGCATAGCAATTTAATCTCTTTACAGAGTTAACTTTAGAAAACTTGATCATGTACTATCACAAAAGAACAAGTGAATAATTAAGGCACTTCCGATGATTGGATCCACTTTGTGTAGGTGATGTAATGATTTCGTCAAAGCCTCTCACACAATATATCCACTTACGGAGAAATTTAAACACTCCTCGATCAGATAATTGACAGGACTAACATATATTTAATAACTTCATGTAAAAACCCCTAAAATATATGCATCTCAATTGTACTAGGCAACTATACGAACTGGTAACAAGTAGCTACAAGCATTAACTAAAATGGTGAATCAATAACAGAATCTGTTTATAGAACTAAAAGAGTAAAACACAAATATGTACTAACCTCCTTATTCTTCTTAGATCCAAAAAGTTCTGAATCTTCCACAGAACGATCACGATCTCTGAATAACTTGCGGAAGAAAATCTCTGTTCCTGGACTGCTTTCAGGCCCACCGCCATTGACGTTTTCATTTGCTGGTACCGTTTTTGTATCATCAGATTGCAAACGAAACAATTTACGAAACAAAGGGAAGTCTGAAGATTCTTCTTCCACGCCATTTGCATACTCCTTGCCTTCCTCATTTGCAGCTTCGTCTTTTTTGTCTTCAAATTTATCCTTGAAAATTTTCCCAAAAAAACCTTCTTTATCATCATCTTCAGCGACTTTCTCTTCTTCTTCACCTTTATCCCTGAAAAGTTTCTTAAAAAATCCATCCTTATCATCACCATCAACAGATTTCGAGACCAATTTTTCCTCCAAATCACCTTTACTATCACGAAACAGGCGCTTAAAAAACTTATTATCAAGTTTTTCCTCCAAACCTAGAGCAAGAAATTCAAGGTTTTAGCAGCATACAAATTTAAAAAACACACACTGAAATATGTTGTATTATCAGGTTTTTATAAGCCATTCAAGGTTTTAGCAAGAAATTCAAGGTTTTAGAAGACAGACAAGTATATGCTTTATTCAATACAAGACAACTAAACTAAATTGGCATTCGGTTGGCGCACCTTTGGACTGATAATGCGAGTGAAAGGATCTCCGAGAGTAGAAAGCATTCCTTTTATCTTACTGTACGCTGCATCAGCTGTTCTAAGAGGAAGCATTTCCACCATTGTTTGCTGAAACTTATAGTCCCAATCTGCAAAACAACAGGCCTTTCTTCATTAAAACATAGAATATCAGTTCAAATATCATCTTTGTGGACTCATTCTTTCTATATGAAATCAAGTGATGTTCTACTAACAAGTATCCTCTTATCTAATCATATAAAACAGGACTTAAAGATCAAAACCAAATCCTACCCTGATGATTAAAAGTCGGGTCAACAAAAGTCTCTCTGATCAAACCCCACGTCTCTACAAGCGTTCGCTGAACGGCATTCACCTGTCAAAACAAATTAGGAAGATTCTCCCACGGACATTCTTCCTTAATTGCTCTCAAAATCAACTGTTCCTCGATCGTCGCCGGTACATGCAGCATACTCGATCACTTCAGCTTAGCATAAACACTGCAAACAGATCACGCAAATAAACTTAGAACATAAGTCAAACTAGATTGATTTACAGCTTTTAACATACTGAAACACACAGTGAGCATACTATCAGTCTATCACAATCAATAGAACCACTTGATTACTTTAACTCCACATAAACACTAGCAATCACCGCAAACAAATTACACGATCCATAATGCCATAAACTTAACAACAAAATTTAAACTACATTGGCCTACACATAGTCAGCGTACTATCACAGCCAACCGAACCACTAGAATACTTCGACTTAACACACACAATATTAGTAACTGCAGCAGATCACACAATCCATAATATCATAAAGTAATGACCTAAAATCCAACTAAATTGATCTACAGATAATAAAACACACAGTAAGTACACTATCGCAATCAACTAAAGTACTTGATCACCTTAACTTGTAATAAAGATTATTAATCGTTGCAAACATATCACACGAATCGACAATTACGTAAACTTAAGACCTAAAATCAAACTACATTGACCTACACATACTAAAGAAAACACAGTCAGCGTACTATGGCAATCAACTTAACCACTTGATGACTTGATCAATTCAACTTAGCATAAAGAATATTAATCAATACGAACAGATCACAAAATCAATAATTTCGTAAAATTAAATACTAAAACACATAGCATTATACGAATCGCAATCAACTAAATCACTCAATCACTTCAGCTAAACATAACCAATATTAAACGTAAATCGCTACAAACAAAGCAACAATTACATAAACATAAGAACAAGAGACAAAATAAATTGAGTTACACATTTTAAAACATACAATGAGCATGCTATCACAATCAACTAAACCACTCAATCACTTCAACTTAACACAAACTATATTGACCAAAAGAATTCGAGTAACACCATAACCAGTTTTTTCTTACCACATGAATCGGTTTCAAAACACGTTTTTAAATCTTGTTATCAGTATGTTTTAACTCATTTGAATCCACGAAAACACTAGTAACAATAAATAAAATCGGTTAGTAATTAATAAAAGAAATGTACTGATTTCACTATACCACAAGGACGAACAAAATAGAAAAAGACGGAGAGGGTGATGACGGCAGTATGATGGCGTGGTGACTCGATCTGAAGCCATCTTCGATCTATACTTATCTTCAATAAAAACAGAGGAGTGTGGCAGTGAAAGGGTGGTGGTGGTCGGCATCTTCAAGAAAGAGAGAAGAGGCGAGGGGTTGTGATGGTGAGAGGTTGATGGTGTTTAATGACGGCTGTGATGAGGTCGCCGGAGATGGTGGAGATGCCGGAGAAATATGGCCGGAAAAATGTGGTGAAGGTGGGCGGCTGGATTGGGAGAGAAGAATAGCTAACCCTAGTAAACTTATAATTGGGGTTTTTTTTTTTTTTTTTTTGGGATTTTGAAGGACTTAGGTTTTTTTTTGGGGTTTTTGTCAAGCGGGAAATAAGCTTTTGTCAATAGCGGGAAACAAAAAGAATAAGAGTTTGAGAGCGGGAAGTGCAGATGGTAAAAAAAAAACATAGATGACCCCTATTTATGACGAAGCAAAACGAGCGTCATCTAGCAGGCTAAATTTTAACTGATTATGACCCTATGTTATGACGCTTCTGAAAACGAGTCATCCCCAATAAAAAATTTACTCGTTATGACTCTTATTTTATGACTTTGCTATTTGCGCGTCATCTTGTAGCGTGCGTCATAAAATGCGAGTCAAGGATAGACCTTTTTCTAGTAGTGACTGTCATTGATGGAAAAGGTGCTTTCTTCAACGGTAATCCTATAAAAGGTAACTATACTTCCTAATCACTGTACATTTGCTTAATAGTATTTGTGGGCTTATGGCCTCTCATAGGTGCTTGCTATCTTACGACATACTGCAGTGTCTTCTCAATCTGAATTGGTGAAATGTCTCCTTACTACGGAGGTAAACTTAACTTGCATACTGTCGTCAAGCTATGATTTTTTTTGTACATTCTTAGCAATCCATGCTCCATATATAACGGGACACGAACTTTTAACTACAAAGTAGTGCCGCCACGACACCATTTTAAGTAGCATTATATTTTAAAGTGAAATGCGTCAATGGATAGCGGTAAGTTTCTATAGAAATATGTATTATATTGTCAAAACGTCATGTTTGGTAGCTGTTTTCGTTGTCAAAACAGGGGTTGTTTGGTTGTTGTTTAGTAAACTTAAGACGGAGTACAATTTGTGATGATGCACCAATGGTACACATTTGGAAAAATCAAGCGAGATAGTGTCAATTAATTCATTGTCAAGTTCTGATCAGGTTTTTGATGGTAAAGTAATTGCTCATTTAGTCAACTCCAATGCAGAACATCTTAAAGTTCGAGACTTTGGACTAAGCAAACCTATCCGCATTAAATGTCCTCAGGATGTTTACAAAATGACCGGCGAGACTGGGCATTTTTGGAGATTATGAAGAGCTTTGAAACAATAAAGAAAAAGATGGGCATGGATCACCATTAGCACATCTTTACATCTTGAAATATGATCAAGAACAAACATGATTCATCATCAACCATCTTCATAAAGTCCAATACCTGTAAGCCTCTCTTTACACTCTATCGTGGCATTGCCATATATGTTTTCTTTAAATACAACATGTGTGGATGGTTCAACTCAGAAATCAAGCTGTAGAGGTGGCAAATATGATCAGGTCGATTGGAGTTATGTGTTATTTTCAGATGTGTCGATTGGAGTTATGTGTTATTTTGAGATGTAAATATATATATCTAGGCGATGTAAAAAAGGTCTTAAGGTGTTGTGTTGTGACAAAGATGGTAATTACACCAATGCTACAACAAACGTTGTGTATCAAGAGGTGCTTCATAGCTTATGAAGTTTGTTTACATGTATGGTTTCAATTTTTTCAATAATTTAACTTTCAAAATGTAGATGTTTTAATCCTTATAAATAAGACACTCAATGTTATTTACCTTCACTCATTTTTTTGGAGACAAATCTCAATTTGTATGACAAATTTTATGCCGGTCAATATTATGCATTTGCCAATTATATATTTATTCATTTTATAGAATACATGTAACATATTTATATTTTGAATAATAAAATTTAATGCTAGCGCCCCATCGGGGCGGGCCTAAGGCTAGTATCGGAATAAAGAAAACAATTTTTGTGGTCCCAAGTTAGATCCTTTTGATAGAGAGTTTGGGACTTTGGGTCATCTTCTCACACATAAAACTAACTCCATTAAAGCACAATCGAAACTTTGTTTCTTCCGTTCACTAAAACACCACTAAATACTACTGTAACAGGACTCTATCATTTGATGCCCTGGGCCGTCGCCCGCTTCGCCCGGTACCAGGGCCGGCACTGCTTGTACGTCTAAGGAAGCGGGCTAATTAATACCTCATAACGTTTTTAATTTGATAGTTAGAATCCAAAATTCGACTAAAGATTTGTTTCAAGCTTCGGTCCGTAGTATGAGTATTGTACTGTTTATAGTTAGCATTTGGGCTGCTGGGGTTTAGAAACTAGAATGAGGACATAGTGAATAAGTCGAGCCAACCTGTCATGAGCTATTTACATTATACTTTTGTTTTTCAAACCAAGGCAAGGCAATATACATAAACAAACTAAACTCTCTTCTCAGTTTCTTATGTATTGTGTCACAACTCACAATGTTTTGTTTATGAAGTAACTCAACAATGTTGGCATATAACTTTTATATATTTTTCTTTCAATAATATACCATGAGTATATCATAAATATAACCATAAAAAAACAAAACATATTGTAAGATATATGCGCATAACACAAACAAAAATTATCTAGAGAAATAGATAGATTCAACTTTTACCACTGTGACCGATTACAAAACAAGGCTAATCATCAACTATGTGGAGCACGTTTGTGACTCAATGTTAGCAACGCTACTATATACAAACTTATTGTTTTTATGATCACTAATATCATCGTCTTTTACCTTTTATGATCATCACCAAACAAAAAAATATTAAAAAAAAAATACTCATGTACTTTATAACATACCCCATTATATACTCCGCCCAGACTCAAAATAAATAAATAAATAAAAAATAATAATAATAATAATAATAATAATAATAATTAAAAATAAAAAGTGGTGCAGACCACTACTAAGTGCAAAAATCAAGAAAAAGTGACAGCAGCAGCCTTTAAGTAAAGAGAAATGATTTTCCAAATAGCTAATTATACAATTTTACACAAACCCATGAGAAAATTAACATAAGGTTGTTCTTTAGTATTTTATTTGCTTAGTTTGGTCATGCTTTTTGTTTTAAGAGCATGCACACTGTTTGGTTTTGTTGTATTTTATAGTGGAATATTTAGTCTTTTTTTTTTTTTTTAGGTTCATCTTTTTTAGTTGTCTTATTAAGAAGATGGATTATCATTTTTTTATATCTTATTCTTGTTTTGATTCCGTAATAAGTGTTGATTTTCTATGAAAAAATTTAGGGGTTTTTGCATATATATCTTTCCGAAAATGCATAATTGCATATATATTCAAAACATGCATAAAAATCATTGTACTATGTGCATAAAAAACTTGTACAAATGATATATATGCAATTATTCACTTTGAGAGGGATATATATGCAATTCTGACAAATTTTTATTTTTATTTTTATACAAACTCATTATACGGTCCAATACGTTTTTCTTAAAGACATTTCAGGTCCAATACTCAACAGTGAACACACTTTTAAATTAATGGATCTTTACTTAAGGCCCGATAATATATAATCCCAAAGCCCTAATCAAATTCTAATTACTCAAATTATAATCATCACCACCCTAACAACATCCGATTAATACGGATTAAACAAAATTTAAAAACCCTTCGTTAACATTACGATCATGGCCGACTAAAAAAAAAAAAAAAAAAAACTCCAGAACCCTCCTCCATTTACATCACCATCATTTTCAGGTTTTTTTATAAAAAAAAAAAATTTACAAACAAAACCTAATATTTAAGTATTTAACCATACCTTGTTCCGCACGTTACATTTTATTTGTACGGAAAACACAAAAACACTTTACAGAAACACCAACAAAATGGCTATGTCTAGTGTTTTTCTCAAATCAACAAACCTCGTACCATGTTACAAAAAACATGCTTCTTCAAGATCTCAAAAACCTCAAAAAAAGTTTTTTTATAACCCGCCAACCTCGTCTTTAACGATTCCTTTGAATCAACGTATGGTCGGTACGATGCATGATGAGCCTCTTGCTGCCTTAATTAAGGTTTGTTTGTTTTTTTGGTTATCTTATTTAGGATTCGAAGTGTTTTATCTAATGTTGTTTTTTTATATGTTTGATTATTTAGGAGCATAAGAGTTTTGGTGGTGGTAATATGAATTGGACTGATTTTTCGGGCTCAAGTACCACGATATTTGGAGATAGTGATGTGGCACAAACTGATGAAAAGGTATTTTGTTTAAGGATATGTATGTTATTATAGTGGAATTTTAAGTGAGTGTTTTTTTTAATAAGTTAATGTAAATGGTGTTAATTGTGGGTTAGAGATGATTATTACAATATGACTATAGGTTAAAATGTTGGAAAACATAGAAAATGGAATTCGTGTAAATTTTAAACTTTGATGATCAAATTTTGACAATTAAAACGTAATGTAGTGGCGGCTAATTCATAAAAGTGAGAATACTAAGGGAGCTAGCTACTTTTGAGCTTCATTAACTTATGTGAATGGTGTTGATTGTAGATTAGGGACAGTAATTCCAATAAAACTGCAACTGAAAACGTTGACAACACTCAAAAAATGGAGAATCTTGTTACTTTTACACACTGGGGAGGATGAATGTTTGGATTTCTTAGAATTTTCTTACGTTTGTGGTACGGAGTATTATGCAAGTAGTTTTTGTATGTACCGATAACTATGTAACGTTACTGACTAATTTTTGTGAAGTTTCAATGTCAATGGGCGAAAGAGAGCAATGTTCTGGAGACTGAAGATGGTATGTAGCTTTTTTATTCCATTTTTCAATCTTAACAACAGTAATTTTCTGCATAGGTATATTGACTTTTATTTTGTTACTTATACCGTCTTGATCATACTCTTGCGGTTTTTGTTAGTAGCTTGGTATCTTACTGATTCTCTGATTACTATTACAGACACGCAGACGGCAAAACGAGAGGTTCATAAAAACAAGAAAGGGAGAAAACTAAAGACACGCATATACCAGGTTTTTGTCGGGGCTTCTGTTTGCTTTTTTGTTGCGGTTTTCACTTGGTATCTTCCAAAGAAAGTAGGGCTACACCGTAAGATTGTTCGCCATGCAGTTGTCCCTTACTCAGATTTAGTTGGTAGCATTCGTGAGGGGAGTGTGACACGTGTTCAGTTTGTGGAGAATTCACGTTTGATTTATTATAACACCAAACCATCTGGTGAACAAGAGGCTGAAATTTCAGAAAGTGAAGCAGGAAAACTAGCATTTTTAATGAAAGCATTGGAACCCAAGTACAAGTTTCACACAAGAAACGTGGCAGATGATAAATATCAACTTATTAAGATGCTTAAAGATCAGGGGATCACTTATGGATCAGACCCTGAACTTTTTTCTGGTTCAATGAAAAACTTCATGTTCGCCATGCTACAAATAGTACCTTACTGGATCGTGGTGTTGCTTTCGTGTTACCAGTTCAATGTTCAACTTAAGCTTGGAAAAACGAAGAAAAGAAAACCAAGTAAGAATCAGTCTGTAACATTTGATGACGTGGAAGGCGTTGATGCTGCAAAAGCTGAACTTCTTGAGGTTAATTGTGTCAAAATCGTTGCTTTCGACTTTGATTAGCGTTTTCTAGCCTAATTTAATCTTTCATTCTAACTTTTGTAGATCGTCAAATGCATAAATGAAGATAGTAAATACATGAAACTTGGAGCAAAATTACCTAGAGGGGTTTTGCTTGCGGGTCCACCAGGAACAGGAAAAACATTGTTGGCTCGTGCTGTGGCCGGTGAAGCTGGAGTGTCGTTTTTTTCTATATCTGCAAGTGAACTGGTTGAAGTTTTTGTTGGTACGGGTGCTGCGCGTGTTAGAGATATTTTCGTTGAAGCGAGAAAAAATTCACCATCTATTATTTTCATTGATGAGATAGATGCTGTTGGTGGACAGCGTGGAAGAACTTTGAATTGTGAACGTGATCAAACTTTGAACCAGGTAAAACATGATTCAAATTTAGCGATCACACAAACACATTGTTGAGTCAATTGTAGATACATGATTTATTTGGTTATTTCTTTTATTTGTTTTAGCTTTTGACTGAGATGGATGGGTTTGAGAAGGATGCAAGTGTGGTGGTTATAGGTGCTACAAACAGACCCGAGACATTGGATTCAGCTTTGATGAGACCGGGTCGTTTTTCCAGGAAAGTAGTTGTGGGTGTACCAGATGAAGTAGGAAGAAGGAAGATATTTGCTTTATATCTGAGGGATGTCCCAATGCAGGAAGACAAAGAGGCTATCTCTGATCTTGTTGCTATGCGTACCCCTGGCTTAGTTGGTGCTGATCTTGAAAACATAGCTCACGAGTCTGTACTACTTGCTGCTCGCAGAGGTTTGTTACAAACTTAACATAAAGTCAGCTTCTTTTTTGTTTTCAAGTATTTACACAGTGTTGCTGTAATGTGTTTTCAGATGGTGATTTTGTGACGATGGACGATGTTCTTGAAGCTGTCACGAGGGCAACGACAAAGATTTGTGATGATGATGATAATGCACCGCCACCATCTTGGAGCGGGCCAATGGCAGGAGGCATGCAGTACGGAGGTGGGTCTGTAGGAGCTGGATTCCCAAGCTAATCAAGTAGTTCAAGTCGTATAAGATGGTTCATTCCATTCCGGTTTTTTATAACTAAGTGTAGGATTTCCATTTTTTATATAAAAATTGTATTGTTGCCTTTGAGGATATAAATTATTATAGTTGAATGGAATTAGCAAAAGGGATTTGCTTATGTTACATGTTTGTCATAAAGTTGAGGGTATTTTTGGTTGAGACCAATAAAAACCAGGACAATTATTCATATATCATCTGAAGCATAAGATCTTGTTATGCAATATCCGTTTTTTTGTTTTGTTTGTATATCATCATATGCATAGGTAGTGTTTTTATCATGTAGCATAATGCAAATTGCATCTAATCCGGAACATGATTGTGCATTGTCTGGTGCTAATGTTCAATTTGTAATGATTTCATTTTGATCGGGTGCCGAAAGTCAGTTACACTTTTATGAATGAATAACATAAAAATGTCACTCTTAACATTTATTCAAAGTTTGTGAGACACACGTTTGCGCATTAGCTCATTCTCGCAATATGATGTTATTACGGATGTCTCAAGTAGACTCAAGTACTTGTTATTCTATGAAATAGTCAGCTACAACTGTTTTGATTAGCTATCTTACTGTGGTATGGAAGATTAACTATATAAAATACAAAAAATAAATAACTAGTGTCTAAATTTACAAATGCAAATGATTGAGGTGTTTGTCAGATATGTGTTAGATGGCAATCCAATGAGCTACAAGAATATTATGTTTTGTATGTTATATCAGAGTAAATTTGAGGTGACAACCAGACAAATAAGAATTTGCAATGTAACAAGTATTACCCAAAAAATGTAGATTAAATATGGTGGAGGGCCCTTTAAGCCACCAAACAATGATATGTTTCCTTAAATATTTAAACTATATATAGCTTGTTTTCTGCAACTATACAACATAAACAGAATCATCAAAACTTGACAATCTACATATCTCTATTGCAATCCTAACTTCTTTCAGAAAACAAATATGGATTCCCAAAAAGCACAGTATAATACTGGCCAAATTTCCGGCCAGACTCGAGTAAGTTGGTCATCGATCAGAATTGTTGTATTATGTCATCCTGTTGATATATGATAAAAATAAATGAACAAATTTTTTTGTTAATGTTTTCAGGAGAAGGCTAGTAACATTTTAGGAAAGGCCGACAATAAAGTTCAATCAGCAAAAGATAACCTGCAAGAGGTTTGTTCCCTATAACACCCTGTTCATAGAGTTCAACGATTCAAATAATAAATTGCAATATCAAAAAGATGTTGCAAATCATCATATATTTATCTATTTATGAAAGGGTATATGCTTGTGGAATCTTGGAGACATGTTGTAGAAGACTTGACGGCTAAACGAGCATGAATTGATTATGATGGTGAACTGAAACGATTCCATTTACCTAACAATTTTATTTGGGTGTCCAGGGTGGTCAACAAACGATGGCAAAAGCTCAAGGAGCTGTGGAGGGAGCCAAGGACGCCACCGGAGCCAACAAATGAAAAACCATTTAGTTCTTAACTTGATATGTTTTTCCTATGTTGAAACTTGAAATGTTGATATAAATAAACGATGCTCTATGGAGCTATGATCTTCTTGCATGTTCTATAGGAAAATTGGGGACTTTTATGTTGTGCAGCCATTCAAAATGGATTTTATGTATTGATACCATTACAAAAAATTAACACAGCAAGAGCTCAGATTCTATCCATCAATCAAGTCACTAAAACCAAGCATATGCATTTATCAAATTCAACCATACATGAATTTAAACAACAAACACAAAAATTACAATCTTTTCAGGCTTTTCTTTCTAGCGTCAATCTTCTTTTTGTCGGCTTGAGCTTTTACCAGCCCGCCATCCTTCTTATGGGTTGCCACCACAGGTGGTGCAGCAGTAGATGCGCTACTAATATCAACCACCGAGTTCAGGGTGGTAGTTGGTGGCTCCTGTCCACTTGCCCCTTTCATGGTGTTCAACGTAGGGGCCAAAGGTGTAGTCTGGACCACGGCTGCAGAAACAGCTATCTTCGGGTCAATGATACAAACCGAGGTGTTTGTTTGGTCTACCTTTAGACCAGCAGTTGACTCGGTTATAGCTCCGGTCTTAAACTTAGGTTTTGGCTTCAGAGCATGAATTCCAGTATATAGCCTGTGATCAAGTCACAAAAAACCATTAACAATTTGAAAAATATCTAAGATACCCAAACTGATCCATTTTTACTAAAATAGGTTGAGATTGCCCTGAGCAACTAACCTGGCATGCCTAGCATACTCTTCATAGTTATCAAGCAGCATTTTGCCGGCCTGCTCGTTCAAAGCAGATTCTGGAAATGGCTCGATCAATAAGCATCTGACCACCTAAAGGAAGCATCGCCAAAAGCTTAGTGACTTAATTCTAACCAAGTCTCAATTTAAAAGCCGAAAATAAGATTCTAGAAACTTACAACTAGAACATGACGTAGGCCAAGACTAGGGTTCCAATCCCTTTTTAACGTGTTGACACATATTTCACCGTTTAGTGCTATGTTTGGGTGGAAGATCTTGGTCAAAAAATAACCTATAAACAGAAACAGAATGAAGATGAATATCAGTAAAACGAGTATGATATACAATGAATATCAGTAAAAAATGTAATCAGAATTGTATGAGCTTTTAACAAACCTTTCGGAGGTGAGTGTGGGAAGTCACGAGACAGAATCAATTTCATCCGAAATACACCATTTTCGTATGGAGTACCAGCTGCATACCAGAGATACTTAGTCAGAAGTCAGAACAGAGAAACAATATCTTGATATAAGTTCATATACACACATATATAGATAGAGAGAGGGGGCTAATGAGAACCTGGACCATCTATATCAGCATATATTGTTGAAAAATCATCATCGTTTACTCCAACTTTGATTCCTTCTGGCGGTGTTTCATCAAGGTTCTTTAATTCTCTAGCAAGTTGTTTGATTACATTTGGAGGAAGATTTTCGTTGGTAGCCTGCATTGTTAAATACCAAACAGTATGAATCACCTAAACTCTTTTCACTTCATTCAACTTTTAAGTATTTAATAAAAGGGATTTGCTAACGGGCACCCATTGGGCATTTTTTAAGATGTAAATGAATAGAAAATTTGAGTGTGTTAAGTGGAAATCATATTTAATTATAGTAACTAAAAAGTTTATTAATGTTTATTAAATGCATTTTTGATTCAAAAAGGAAAATTTAAGTATATTAATTACACGTTAAATGCACTTTTTTACATTTTATAAGGTGCCCGGTGGGCACTCATTAGTAAATCCCTTAATAAAAAAGTAGACAGCTAGCATAATTATATGGGCCTAAAAGCAATATTAAAGGGACAAATGTGATAAATAACACGCATTGTGTAAAAAAGGTTCTGAGAGAGAGAACGTACCATCAATAACAAAAATGTTTCAACACGAGAAAGCAATCCACAGTTCCGTGCACTTGAGGTGATGGAGATAATCACGCAAAAAGCTTAACCTGTTTAAGATAAAGAATCATTTCAAAAAGTCATTACATACCCCAAAAGATAAACACCAACCAAAAGACAAAGTATCAAACTTGATTAATACAGTCGTCAAACTCAATACGGGTTATTAAGAGATTATACTTATTGTCAAATTTTCTTACTTAAGTTTCACTACACTTCTATGTCCTACAGTCTGCTCAGTTTCTGATCAGATTTTAGTACATAAGAACGGCAAAACATGTGATCTACTAATGAACAAGTGACGATGATCAAACTACATGTATAACTCGACTTCTACAATAAAATCTAGCATCATGCCTACCGAATTTCCCCTGAACATATATAGAGATACACATATTCCCAATAGGAACTTTCTATGCACAAAAAGGGATCATCTTTCTACCAATGCTCTTATCAAGTGATCGGACCCCTAATATATCTAACTAGGAGACAATATTCACCGCTAATTACAACTATACATAACCTCACTTCATCACTATAACCCAAAACACACATCAGTAATATAGTATTAATCAAAATCAACATAAACAAACTAGAACTAAGATCTCGCTTAATCCGTTAACAAAAACCTTATCAATCATATTAAACCCCTAAATGACTAAATCCAAAATCATTTCAGGGTCAACAAGTTCACTAATTTACATCAAAGATTCATTCAACATCAAGATTTAACCTACCCTAATCCCTTACAAACATAAATTAAACAACTTTATACCAAAATGACCAAAAGGGTCACTTTTTAACAATCAAGACAAATCATAAACCCTAATTAAACCATAAAAACCACTAAAAACACCAATTAATCAAAATTAAACCAACAATACCCAAAAAAGATTCATACCCACTTCATAAAAAACATTAATTCACAAATCCATCAAGTAATTAACAACAATTATTACCTTAATTCAATAGCCCCTTTGTTAAGTATCTTTATTCAAAACACAAGATCAATAAAAACCAAAACTTTTTATAAAAATAATGGATCAATATCAATCTTTATGTTTCAAATAATTGATTTTAAGTTTTAAAATGTTATTGGCTCTTGTGCATAGATATATACCCAACAAACAAAAGTTTACCGTTGAGGGTTCTTTTCAAATTTACAAACGAGTCCTTCATGTTTTAGAAAATGACAATATTTATCACTCAAATAGGGTAGGTTTTGTTAGTGTGTAATACTTTAGGGGGGAAAATGAAATTTTATTTTTTATTTCGTCGGTACAAAAGGAGAAATGGAAATTAAAATAGCGTCATTGTCAATCACAGCTTGCTTTTATTTTATTGTGTTTACAATAATTGATTTTTTTTTTTTTTTGATAAAATAAAAGAATTGCATTAATGGGTAGACTCACCTCACTTTCAAATTTTGTTGATTTTTTAATTGGTATTAAATCTTGTTATGTTATTTGATTCTATAAAAAATTATTTGCCTATTGGTGCATTTATTGGTTAGTTATGTTAAGTATGCCAAAAGATGTGTGAAAATGATTGTTTATAGTGTAACCACAAGATATTGTTTTAGAGTAAATTACACCGTTCGTACTTATTGTTTACGTTGACCACAGCCGTTAGTCCTTTGACAAAAAAATTGCATCATTCGGCCTTAAGTGCCAAACGTTATACGCCGTTTGTCCCTCCCTCTAACGGAGCCTACTAACGCTCGTTAACTATTGTTAACTTATTTACCCATGAGGGTATACTCGTCATTTCGCAACCATAAGGACGAACGGTGTAAGGACAAACGGTGTAATTTACTCTTTTTGTCCGTTTTTATACGTTTTCATCCGTTTTTTTACGCTTTCGTCCATTTTTTTTACGTTTTCATACATTTTTATCCGTTCTCATCATTTTTATACGTTTTCATCCGTTTTTATACGTCTTCATCCGTTTTTATACGTTTTCGTCCGTTTTTATAGGTTTTCGTCCCTTTTTATACGTTTTTATAACATTTTTATTCGTTTTTATCTGTTTTAATACGTTTTCTTCTGTTTTCATACATTTTTAACCATATTTATACGTTTTTGTACGTTTTTATACGTTTTAATCCGTTTTTATACGATTTCGTCCATTTTTATATGTTTTCATCAGTTTTTATACGTTTTTGTCCCTTTTTATGCGTTTTTCTTACGTTTTTATCTGTTTTAATACGTTTTCATATGTTTTTAACTATCTTTATATTTTTTGTCCATTTTTATACGTTTTCATCCGTTTTTGTCAATTTTTATAGGTTTTCGTTCGTTTTTATACGTTTTTCTTGTTTTTTATCTGTTTTTATCTGTTTTAATACGTTTCATACGTTTTTAACTGTTTTTATACGCTTTCGTCCATATCAATAGTTTTTATACGTTTTCGTCCGTTTTAATACATTTTCATCCGTTTTTATACGTTCTCGCCCGTTTTTATAGATTTTCGTCCATTTTTATATGTCTTCCTAAGTTTTTATCTATTTTAATACGTTTTCTACCGCTTTCATACGTTTTTAACCATTCTTATATGTTTTTGTCATTTTTATACGTTTTTATCTGTTTTTATATGTTTTCATCAATTTTTATACGGATAAAAATAGATGAAAATGGGTAAAAACGGTTAAAACATATGAAACATATAAAAACGGACAAAAACATATAAAAACAGACAAAAAACATAAAAAATTGATAAAAACGTATAAAAACGTTAGAAAAAAATGGACAAAAACCTATAAAACAGATAAAAACGTATAAAAATGGACACAAGCGTATAAAAATGGATAAAAACTTATAAAAACGGACGAAAACATATATAAATGGTTTAAAACATATGAAAACGTAAGAAAACGTGTTAAAACAGATAAAAACGGATAGAAACATAAAAAAAAATGTATAAGAATGGACGAAAACCTATAAAAACGGATGAAGACATATAAAAAAGGACGAAAGTGTATAAAAAGGGATGAAAACGTATAAAAACGGATTAAAACGTATAAAACGGACGAAAGCGTATAAAACGGATGAAAACATATAAAAACGAACAAAAACGTATAAAGTGGTTAGAAACGTATGAAAACGGAGGAAAACGTATTAAAACAGATAAAAATGGATAAAAATATAAGAAAAGCATTTAAAAACGAATGAAAACCTATAAAAATGGACGAAAACATATAAAAACGGATAAAATCTTATGAAAATTGATGAAAACGTATAAAAATGGACAAAAGTGTATAAAAATGGATGAAAATGTATAAAAACGGACAAAAACGCATAAAAACGGTTAAGAACGTATGAAAACATATTAAAACAGATCAACACGTGTTGGGTTTTAAAGGTTTCTTGAAGTTACTGCTGCTGACATTGTTAAGACTGCTCAGGTACTACAAAGGAAATACAACAAGTTATTAATGCTGCTTTTTATTAAGTTAATGTTTCTTGTGGAAGATTAATGTTGCTACAAGATTAATACTGCTAGAACATTTAGTTAGTATTGCTAATACGTTATTAGTGTTGCTAGAGTATTAGAGTCGGTTATTATGTATAGTATGTTTAGATAAATATAGAAAAGATTCTATAAAGATTTATCTTGTGTAGAAAGTTATTGTAAGCCAACTAGGACTCCTTAGTCTATAAAAAGAGGATCTAGGGCATTGATGAATATAGTTTTTGCGATAGAAAACTTCAAGGTTGTAAACCCTAATACTCAGAGAGTATTCGTATTATTAATAATATTGAAGTGTTTAGTTTGATATTCATTGTTCATTATAAAGTTCTTCTTAAGATCAAATACAAGATTCCGCATTGTGTTTGATAAATTACAAGGCAGTTTCTATACCTAGTTGTGTTAGATTTATCTAGCATAGCTAAACCTTTACAATCTAAGGGATTCGATCAAGTGTTCAACTGGGATCAACAAGTGGTATCAGAGCTTGTGATCTAGAGATTGTGAATCAAGAAGAACCTGTTGCAACTCATCTCACTGAAGAAAGAAGACATGGACTCAGAATCTACTCACATGATTACTGCATCAAAGGTCCCCATGCTCAAGCCTGGAGAATATGAGCTATGGAGAATGAGGATAGAGCAGTACATCCAGATGGTTGATTACTCTATGTGGGAGGTCATAGAGAATGGTAATCAACTACCTAAGACTGAAACTTCTGCTGAGGGTGTTATTACTATTATGCCTATCAAGACTGCTGAAGACAAGGCACAAAGAAGGCTTGAAGTAAAGGCCAGAAGTACTCTTATGATGGGGATTCTTAATGATCATCAGCTAACCTTCAATCACATCAAGGATGCTAAACAGTTGCTAAAAGCAATTGAGACAAGATTTGAAGGGAATGCTGCAACCAAGAAGACAAGGAAGAATCTCTTGAAGCAACAATATGAAAATTTTGCTGCTTCAAGTTCTGAAAATCTTGATCAAACTTTTGATAGGCTTCAGAAACTCATCAGTCAATTGGCACTTGTAGAAGTCTCAATTTCTTAAGAAGATGTCAATCAAAAGTTTTTGAGAAGCTTATCACCAGAGTGGAACACACACACTGTGGTATGGAGAAACAAAGATGATCTTGATACTATGAGTTTAGATGATTTGTACAACAATCTTAAAGTTTATGAACCTGAAGTTAAAGGGTCATCTAGCTCATCAACAAGCACACAAAATTTAGCTTTTGTGTCCTCCTCCAACAACAGCTCTAGCAGTCCTAATGATGTAGTTAATATTGCTCATGGAGTTAGTACTGCTGGCACACAAGTTAATGTTGCAGGGTCTACAACCCTTGATAACTTGAGTGATGCTGCTATCTATGCTTTCCTGGCTGGTGCATCTACTAGTTCTCAAATGATGCATGAAGATTTGGAGCAGATCCATCCTGATGATCTTGATGAGATGGACTTGAAGTGGCAGATGACAATGTTGACTGTGAGGGCAAGAAGATTTCTGAACAAGACTATAAGAAATCTCAAGATTATTGGGAAGGATAACTTGGGTTTTGATAAATCCAAGATTGAATGCTACAACTGTCATAGGAAGGGTCACTTTGCAAGAGAATGCAGAGCTCCAAGAAGCTAAGAGTACAAGACTGTAGAAAGCTCTAGGAAAGCTGGGGAAACAACAAACTCTACAGCTTTGGTGTCTCAATGTGATGGTCTTGGAGCATATGACTGGAGTGATCAAGCAGCTGAAGGACCTAACTTTGCTCTTATGGCCTACTCTTCTGCATCAAGTTCTGATTCTGAGGTATCTAACAGTTCTAGTTGTTCATTTAAGTCTTGTTTAGATACTATTGAAGAACTTAAGGCTAGGAATGAAAAGCTGATGGAAGAAGTAAAAATGTTAAAACTTGACAATTTAGGCTATAAGGTAGGTCTCAAATCTGTTGAGGAAAGACTTGACTATTTCAAACAAAATGAGTTAGAGTATGCAGAAAAAGTACATGTTCTTGAAGGTAAGCTTTTTGTAAAAGAACATGAAGTTAATGTGCTTTCTAAAAGATTAGAAAAGGCTGAAAAAGAAAAAGATGCAGCTTATAAGGAATTAGAAAACCATCAGGTTAAGGTTAATAAGCTTGAGTTTGCATCTGAAAGTGTTAATAAGACAATTGAGTGTCAGTTAATGAGAAAAGATAGTGGCATAGGTTATAATGAAGTTCATCCCTCAATAACAGGAAAGTATGCACCTCCTATTCCAGAATTGTCTTGTTTAAGTGAGTCAAATGTTAAGTCTTTAGGAGAAAGTAGTGAATTTAATAAGTAAAAACCTAAGACTGAAAGAAAGTATTCTGATGCACCTATCATTGAGGATTGGGTGTCTGATGATGATGGGGAACAGGAAAAGGATAAACCTAAGGTTGAGAGTGTAACAGTCAAACCTAGTGTCGAGCAGATTAAATTTGTCAAACCTAGTGTTGGTACCAAAGAGTCTAAGAAATTTGTTAAGTACACTGAGCAACCTAGGCAGATCATAAACAGGCCTAGAGGTAACCAGAGAAGTTGGAATGGAATGATATCTCAAAGGTTAGGAAGTGACTTTGAGATGATCAATAAGGCTTGTCATCATTGTGGTAGTTTTGAACACTTACAAGATAATTCTTTTTACTATAAAAAAAACATTGTGGAACTATGCTAAGAGGGTGAATCATAAAAACTTTTCTAAGAATACTCACCCACATGCTAAAAGAAACATGGTTCCAAGAGCAGTACAAATGAAATCTGGTGTAGTATCAGTTACAACTGCTAATCAAAATGTTTCTAAACAAGCAGTAGTAACTAATACTGCTAGATCAGTTAGTACTACTAACACCAAAAGGACAGTGAATGGTGCAAATAAAGTGTCAAAGTTTTCAAACAAAGCACATTCCACTGTAAAACAGCCCATTCAAAAGCCAACAACTATTAGTGCTGCTAAGGCAAAAACAGTAGTTTCTACTGCTGAGCCAAAAGCAATAACTGATACTGTTTTGGGAAATCACTTTTATGCTGTGAAGTCCTCAGCTTGTTGGGTCTGGAAACCAAAAGTTAAAGTTTTAGATCATGTTTCCAGAAACAGCAGTGCATCTATAGTTTTAAAGAGATATGATTATGTAGATGCACAAGGCAGATCCAAGTCAGTATTGGCTTGGGTCCCCAAAATGAACTGATTTTCTTACTTTATGTGCAGGGCAATTCACAGGTGGAATTGGAAGATAAAGGAGTATTTGACAGTGGATGCTCAAGGCACATGACTGGAAACATGTCCTATCTTGAAGATTTTGAAGCTATTGATGGAGGATATGTTGCTTTTGGGAGTAATCCCAAAGGAGGGAAAATCACTGGTAAAGGTACAATAAAGACTGGTAAATTATATTTTGATAATGTGTACTTTGTAAAAGAGCTTAAGTTTAATCTCTTTAGTGTCTCACAAATGTGTGACAAAAAGAATAGTGTTCTTTTCACTGACACTGAATGTATTGTCTTATCTCCTGACTTTAAGTTGACTGATGAAAGTCATGTTCTACTTAAAGTTCCTAGAACAGACAACATATACAGTGTTGATTTAAAGAATTTGGTTCCCAAAAAAGGTTTGACTTGTCTCTTTGCAAAGGCCTCATCAGATGAATCTAAACTTTGGCATAGAATACTTGTGATGAATCGAAAAGTGTACCGCTTTTAAGGGGTCATTTAAGCCCTAAATCGTTTCTTTTGTCATTTTAGGTACTTTTGAGAAGAAATCTGGAAAAGGAAGCATTTTGGACGTTTTTGGAGCATAAAAGTGAAGAAAACGACAAAGTCTCAAAATCATACTAAAAGTTACCTTTGACGGCGTCAGGATCCTCTCCAGACGGCGTCACGGCTTGGCAATAAAATGGTGGATGTGAAAATTACTCATGATAAGCCAGTGAAAATTGCATGAAATTCTGACGGCGTCACGCTTTAATATGATCAAGGTCGTCACGGCTTAATTTAGAGAGGGACGGCGTCACGCATAATCTGACGGCGTCAAGCCTTGATAAGCCAGAACGGATTTTGGAGAGCTAAAGAGGGACGGCGTCAAGAAGGTCATCCAGGAACCCTAAAAGCGGCGAGGTGACGGCGTCACACTCCATAACGTGACGCCGTCAGATCTAAAAATCTATATATAGTTTTGCAATTCTTTGTCATTAGTGTGGAACTTATTTGGGGAACTTTGTGTGTGAAAACCCTAGGACGAATTTGGCAGCTCTTTTAAGGCTTTTTGCCTTGAGATCTTCCATGTTACATTGAAGATAAGTTATCAATTAATCATTCAATATGTCTATGTGTTGTTTGATTCTATCTTGTTCTTGTCTTTTGTTTAACATGCTAGGCTAGATTTATCTTGTGTTTGCTTAGATCTAATGAAACCTAGCTATTGATTATTGGTTATTAGTGTGTTGTTAGTTGTATTGGATGATTGTTCATCTATGTTAGGCTTAAGAAAACTGGCTAACTTCCTATTCGGTAACTTGCTTGAACGTCTTAAGAAACATGAACCAATGCGTACTAAAGGTTTTTATGGTTGTATTTAATGCACAAGCGAATTCTAGTGATCCCATGTTAGGAGCTTCCTAGCCGGCTCGACATAGGAGTGAAGTAGGAGCTTGTAGAGTTGGGGAAGTACGTACGCCACCCCACGAATGGTATTAAGGAATACACCCGTCATCCACGCAACTAATACACACTAATCAACCGGTAAAAGATAGTTAGGGAGTAAGGAAATCTAAGTAAACACATTTCCCTCCACATAAGTTTTCACCAACCTTTTCATTTTTGTTATTTTATTTTAATTGCATTCGTAGTAATTTGGGTTAGTTGACTAGCAACTAATTCCGCCCACTCTTTCAAACCCAAGATTTTACTTGCTTTCATAAAAATATAAAAAACATAAAAAGAATCTTCTCTCACCCTTAGACCTATTAGAGTAGTTTTTCATACCTAACGAACACTATTCCCTGTGGAGAACGATCAATCCCCCGTACTTACCACTACACTATACTACATCGGTCAGGTACACTGCCTGGTGGGGTTGTAAGCCTCTTGAGATCCCTCGAGAGGTAAAACCTGTTGTAAGGTTGCAAAACCACGCATCAAGTTTTTGGCGCCGCTGCCGGGGAGTAGTTATTGCTTAGGTTGAAATTTATTTCTATTAGGTCTACTCATTAGATTCCTATCTAGTGAGATTTTTATTTTCTTTTTATTAGCTTTCTAGTAGTCTATCTTTTTCTTTGTGCCCTTTGTTTGTAAAACCATTTTCATTTGTCACTATGGCGGATGAAATTCCATTTAGATCATTGACAATAGATGAACAATTATACTTCACCAAGAGATTTGTTTCCTATCATTCCTATGAATTGTTTCGTGATCTTTGTGATATCCAAATGAAGTTGGGGGTAAGGTTAGATGGGTTTAATGAATTCTATGCATGTGATACTTCTCTTAGACAAGCATTATCTGGATCAATTCCTTTTAGTCAGGCCCTTTGGATGAATTTCGAGGAAAGCTTCCTAACCATGACCCATAAGTGGAACGAATTGGTGGATTCGTATGAGCAAAGAGACCTAGTTTCTAAGAACATGGACTTAGAATCAAAACAAGACTGTGAGATGGTTAGTGTTGAACTACCTAGTTGCATGAGTGGGATTGATTTCACCAAACCAAGTACCCCACAAGTCCTACCATCATTTGAGGCACACACACGCCCGTGACTTACCCGGAAGAAGTAGAAGAAACTTTAGGAATTCCAATGGAGGTAGAACCCTTGGACCTAGCACCACTAGAGGATATAGGTTTGAATACTTATAGTGATAACCTTACTCTTAGTTCCAGGGAATTTCCTAGTGTTGATGAACCGGAACCTCAACCTTTACACAACTTTCCATCCTTAGATATATTTCTAGGAGACAAAAGAGGAACCGACCCACCCATCAACCCTTATTATCCGGGTAGTTTTAGGATGAAGGAAACCATTCACTCACCCCCTTCACCTCACGTGGCATATTTCCACCTTAAGGGTGTGTATCGCTACTTTCACCCGCACTTAATCCTAAGTGTAGGGAAAACCTCTCCTTTATCCGTTAAATAAGGGCAGAGTCAGGCTCGTGACTCGAACAAAAACAAGCGCTTCTTGGGAGGCAACCCAAGCTTTATTTGTTTTGTGTGTTTATTTATTTGTTTGTTTGATTTTATTTGTTTCCGTATGTGTGTTTAATTTTTATTCTTATTGATTCATGTTCAAAAAAACTAAATTGTGAAAATGCTTTATTTTGTTTTTAACTTCGTCTTAACTACATATAAAGGTATTTTGCAAAAGTTAAGTGTAAGGGAAATCTAAATCGGTTTATTAGAACACAAATGAACATGAATCGTAATAGCAATAAATGAACATACATATTAGTATTTGTTTGAGTCAAATGCTTGTATCGAGTCATAATGATGTTTTGCAGGATTTCCAGGAAGTAAGGTATAGGTTTTTCCAAAAATTTTTCCGGAAACTTAACATGAGAATTCTGTCAGATCATATCTGACGGCGTCAGGAATTACAACCTGACGGCGTCAGGTTTAATTTTCTGAAAATTTTTGAAAGTTTTGTTTTCATAAAAAGTTTTTATTAAATCTCTAACTTATAATCTCCAGGGATCTGCAAAATTATCATTCCACAAGCATTATATCCTTATATATAGATTTTATCCCGCCGATGTTATGCAGGTTTTCGTGTTTGTTTTCTCAGGTTTAACAGGTTATTTTGGACAAGGAAATGTTTTTGAATCAAGCTTTTGGCGATGCATTAGTCATGAAGCTTTTACATTCTCTTTGGAAGAAGATCTAACCGTGTTACTTCATTATCCACCGAGCGAATCAGGGGAGTATTTGATTTCATTCTTTTACTTTATGCTTTTACATTTGTTATTTGAACATTGGGGACAATGTTCATCTTAAGTGTAAGGGGGGTAAAAGTACGATTAGAGAATGCTATTACACTTGATTTTTGTTTGTTTAATGGTAGATGTGTAATAAAACTGAGATAAATACCTGTTAGGGTAATTTTAGTGCCAAATTTAAAATTTTTTACAACATTTAGGAGTGAAACTTTGATTTTAATGAGCGTCTCACGGATAGGAGTTATATGACTAGCACACAAAAATCGTACCACTAAAAAATTTTCCACCCCCAAATATGTGAGGTTCGCCCCTAGAATTGGTAGGAAAAGCATTTATGCTATGATGTGTGTACCGGTAGCACTTAGATTCTAGAACTTGCGTTAGGACCATTCCGAGGCCACAAGTGAGACTACATTCGTGTAGTTAGATTTACTACATGATAAGAGGCATTAGGATTAACCCATTGTTTTACACCTGTGTTTTTGTTATAATTACGTTGGCTACATTGGTCAAGTAATTCTCCCACACCCTTTGCGTTGTACTCATTTTTAGTACACGATACCCCTAGTACACCCCTCAGAGCCTATCTTTTCGTTTCGACCTTTAAGCATTTTACTTAAAGGAAGAATTTGTTACACCCCACTAAAATGTACACCCAAATCGCCTTAGCCTACCTTGTATGCACTCATTTTTAGTGCATTATTGTTACAACATTTGTTTAAACCCAAGTTAATTATCTAATTGATTACATGGTTGCTAAGTCGAGTCATATCCTTGTACATATTATTTTGGGACGATTGGGACTCATGGGTAAAGTACTAGTGTAATGGAGTAATGGGGAAGAACATCATTTATTACCCCCATATGTGCTAAATATTTTAAAAGTACTCCAAGTTTTTCAATTATCTTAATTCGAGTCATTAGAATAGTTATTTGTAAAGTTATGTAAAAGTTCAAATGTAAGGGGAATGCAACGCCCCTTTGATGTATTATTTTGGATGGTAAGGCAAAAGTGTATGCAAAAAAAAAAAAAAAAAAAAAAAAAAAAAAAAAAAAAAATCGAAAAATCAAGAAAAATACAAAAAAATGAGAAAAAGAAAAGTAGAAAAAAAAAAAAAAAAAAACATACGGACTACCATCCTGTTTCATTTTATGTTTATTTTATGTTTTTGTTACTTTGTTATTAGCTTAAATCGAGTCGAGTCTTGGCTTAGCAACATTGTATAGTACATGTAATTGATCAAGATCTTTAACTCGCCACCAGTAAAATATCCTTTATCTAACAAAACCGTGTTTTCCTTTTCCCTACACCTAACGTTATAACCCATTTAAAAGCCCTCTTTGATAGTTTATCTTAGGTGCTTACGCCTAGTGGAGGAGGTTTTCGATCCTTTCCCAAACCTATGGTAATCTATTTGCTATGACAGGTAGTGAGAGATATTATCCGTTTTCATTTATGAGATTTATTTTGATGACACCTGAGAGATGTGAGTATCTAAACACTACTTGTGAGGTGCTAGTTTGTAATCTCCGTGCTTATTATGATTAAAGTGGAACGAATATTTGTTGTAATTACTTTTATGTTAGCATTAAATGACCCCTAACTTGTATTTTGATTAGAATAAAAGCACATTTGCTTGAGGACAAGCAAATCTCAAGTGTAAGGGTATTTGATGAAGCGAAAAGTGTACCGCTTTTAAGGGGTCATTTAAGCCCTAAATCGTATTTATTTGATCAAATATTGCCCTAAATCGTTCCTTTTGTCATTTTAGGTACTTTTGAGAAGAAATCTGGAAAAGGAAGCATTTTGGACGTTTTTGGAGCATAAAAGTGAAGAAAACGACAAAGTCTCAAAATCATACTAAAAGTTACCTTTGACGGCGTCAGGATCCTCTCCAGACGGCGTCACGGCTTGGCAATAAAATGGTGGATGTGAAAATTACTCATGATAAGCCAGTGAAATTTGCATGAAATTCTGACGGCATCACGCTTTAATATGATCAAGGTCGTCACGGCTTAATTTAGAGAGGGACGGCGTCACGCATAATCTGACGGCGTCAAGCCTTGATAAGCCAGAACGGATTTTGGAGAGCTAAAGAGGGACGGCGTCAAGAAGGTC
>CP139503.1:291595497-291615327 GCA_021014915.2 Artemisia tridentata subsp. tridentata
TTATTTGGACCAACATTTGTAAAGAGTTTAATGAAAAAAATGTATTGCCTAGTTGTCACAGACGATTTTAGTAGGTTTACTTGGGTGTTCTTTTTAGCAACTAAGGATGAAACCTGTAGCATTCTTAAGGCTTTCATAACCAAGGTAGAAAACCTAGATAATCATAAAGTTAAAGTGATAAGATGTGACAATGGAACTGAGTTCAAGAATAGGGAAATGAACCAGTTTTGTGAGATGAAAGGTATTGAGATAGTATAGTGTAGCTAGAACTCCTCAACAAAATGGAGTGGCTGAGAGGAGGAATAAGACACTTATTGAGGCTGCTAGAAAAATGTTAGCTGATTCTAAATTACCTACTACTTTTTGGGCTGAAGCAGTCAACACTGCTTGTTATGTACATAATAGAAGTAAAGTAGTTAAGCCTCATAACAAGACCCCTTATGAACTTTTACATGGTAGAAAACCATTGCTTGATTTCTTAAGACCATTTGGGTGTCCTGTTACTATCTTGAATACCATAGATCACTTAGGCAAGTTTGATGGGAAGGCTGATGAAGGATTCTTTGTTGGATACTCATCAAATAGCAAAGCTTTTAGAGTATTCAATAGTAGGATCAGGAAAGTGGAAGAGAACTTGCATGTTAGGTTTAGTGAGTGTACACGTAATGTTACAGGGAGTGGACCAAGTTGGCTGTTTGATATTGATTCTCTAACAAAGACTATGAATTATGAGCCAGTTATTACAGGAACAGAGTCTAACAAATGTGCAGGTACAAAAGCAAGTAATGATGCAGGTCAAGCTGGAAAGGAGCCAGAACATGACAAAGATTACATTTTGCTACCTATTTGGACTGTTGATCCACCCTTCTTAACCCAAGAGTCAAAGAGTTCACAAGCAGATGACTTTGATGAAGCTCCTAAGGATGATGTATCAGATGATGTTAACAATGGCAGTTCTAACACAGTTAATACTGTTGAGCCAAGTGTCAATGTTGCTGGAAAGCAAGGCATATCTTTTGATGTTGATGTCTACCCAGATGATCCAAACATGCTTGATGCGTGGTTTTGCGACCTTACAACAGGTTTTACCTCTCGAGGGATCTCAAGAGGCTTACAACCCCACCAGGCAGTGTACCTGACCGATGTAGTATAGTGTAGTGGTAAGTACGGGGGATTGATCGTTCTCCACAGGGAATAGTGTTCGTTAGGTATGAAAGGCTACTCTAATTAGGTCTAAGGGTTGAGGAAGATTCTTTTTATGTTTTTATAGTTTTTATGAAAGCAAGTAAAATCTCGGGTTTGAAGGAGTGGGCGGAATTAGTTGCTAGTCAACTAACCCAAATTACTACAAATGCAATAAGATAAATAACAAAAATGAAAATGTGGTGAGAAACTTATGTGTAGAGAAATGTGTTTACTTAGATTTCCTTACTCCCTAACTATCTTTTACCGGTTAATTAGTGTGTATTAGTCGCGTGGATGACGGGTGTATTCCTTAATACCATTCGTGGGGTGGCGTACTTACTTCCCCAAACTCTACAAGCTCCTACTTCACTCCTATGTCGAGCCGGCTAGGAAGCTCCTAACATGGGATCACTAGAATTCGCTTGTGCATTAAATACAACCATAAAAACCTTTAGTACGCGTTTGGTTCATGTTTCTTAAGACGTTCAAGCAAGTTACCGAATAGGAAGTTAGCCAGTTTTCTTAAGCCTAACATAGATAAACAATCATCCAATACAACTAACAACACACTAACAACCAATAATCAATAGCTAGGTTTCATTAGATCTAAGCAAACACAAGATAAATTTAGCCTAACATGTTAAACAAAAGACAAGAATAAGATAGAATCAAACAACACATAGACATATTGAATGATTAATTGATAACTTATCTTTCAATGAAACATGGAAGATCTCAAGGCTAAAAGCCCTGAAAAAGTAGCTAAAATCGTCTTAGGGTTTTATCCCAAAATTCCACACACTAAGCTCTCCCTTAATGACAAAAAATTAGAAAACTATATATAGATTTTTGGATCTGACGGCGTCACCTTATGCATTGTGACGCCGTCACCTCGCCGCTTTTAGGGTTCCCGGGTGACCTTCTTGACGCCGTCCCTCTTTAGCTCTTCAAAAATCCATTCTGGCCTATCAAGGCTTGACGCCGTCTAAACTTGAACGTGACGCCGTCCCCTTATGATTTAAGCCGTGACGCCCTTGATTTAGTTAAAGCGTGACGCCATCAGAATTCTCATGCTAACTCACTGGCCCGTCATGAGTAAATTTCACATCCCACTTTTCTTGCCAAGGCATGACGCCGTCAAGAGATGATTCTGACGCCGTCAAAGGTAAAAATCAGCCGATTTTGAGACTTTGTCGTATTCTTCACTTTAATGCTCCAAAAACGTCCAAAATGCCTCCTTTTCCAGATTTCTCCTCAAAAGTACCTAAAATGACAAAAGGAACGATTTAGAGCAATATTTGATCAAATAAATACGATTTCGGGCTTAAATGACCCCTTAAAAGCGGTACACTTTTCGCCTCATCAAATACCCTTACACTTGAGATTTGCTTGTCCTCAAGCAAATGCGCTTTTATTCTAATCAAAATACAAGTTAGGGGTCATTTAATGCAAACATAAAAGTAATTACAACAAATATTCGTTCCACTTCAATCATAATAAGCACGGAGATTATAAACTAGCACCTCACAAGTAGTGTTTAGATACTCACATCTCTCAAGTGTCATCAAAATAAATCTCATAAATGAAAACGGATAATATCTCTCACTACCTGTCATAGCAAATAGATTACCATAGGCTTGGGAAAGGATCGAAAACCTCCTCCACTAGGCGTAAGCACCTAAGATAAACTATCAAAGAGGGCTTTTAAATGGGTTATAATGTTAGGTGTAGGGAAAAGGAAAACACGGTTTTGTTGGATACGGGATATTTTACTAGTGGCGAGTTAAAGATCTTGATCAATTACATGTACTATACAATGTTGCTAAGCCAAGACTAGACTCGATCTTAAGCTAGAAACGAAATAACAAAATAACAAAAATATAAAATAAACATAAAATAAAACGGGATGGTAGTCCGTATGTTTTTTCTATTTTTCATTTTCTCATTTTTTTTTTTGTGTTTTTCTTGAATTTTTTTTTTTTTTTTTTTTTTTTTTTTTTTTGCATACACTCTTGCCCTACCATCCAAAATAATACATCATAGGGGCATTGCATCCCCCTTACACTTGAACTTTTACATAACTTTACAAATACTCATCTAATGACTCGAATTAAGATAATTGAAAAACTTGGAGTACTTTTAAAACATTTAGCACATATGGGGGTAATAAATGATGTTCTTCCCCATTACTCCATTATACTAGTACTTTACCCATGAGTCCCAATCGTCCCAAAACAATATGTACAAGGATATGACTCGACTTAGCAACCATGTAATCAACTAGATAATTAACTTGGGTTTAAACAAATGTTGTAACAATAATGCACTAAAAATGAGTGCATACAAGGTAGGCTAAGGCGATTTGGGTGTACATTTTAGTGGGGTGTAACAAATTCTTCCTTTAAGTAAGATGCTTAAAGGTCGAAACGAAAAGATAGGCTCTGAGGGGTGTACTAGGGGTATCGTGTACTAAAAATGAGTACAACGCAAAGGGGTGTGGGGGAATTACTTGACCAATGTAGCCAATGTAATTATAACAAAAACACAGGTGTAAAACAATGGGTTAATCCTAATGCCTCTTATCATGTAGTAAATCTAACTACACGAATGTAGTCTCACTTGTGGCCTCGGAATGGTCCTAACGCAAGTTCTAGAATCTAAGTGCTACCGGTACACACATCATAGCATAAATGCTTTTCCTACCAATTCTAGGGGAGAACCTCACATATTTGGGGGTGGAAAATTTTTTTAGTGGTAAGGTTTTTGTGCTAGTCATATAACTCCTATCCGTGAGACGCTCATTAGAACTAAAGTTTCACTCCTATATGTTGTAAAAAATTTTAAATTTGGCACTAAAATTACCTTAACAAGTATTTATCTCAGTTTTATTACACATCTACTATCAAACAAACAAAAATCAAGCGCAATTGTATTCTCTAAAATCGTACTTTTACCCTCCCCTTACACTTAAGATGAACATTGTCCCCAATGTTCAAATAACAAGATGTAAAAGCATAAAGTAAAAGAATGAAATCAAATACTCCCCTGATTCGCTCGTTGGATAGTGAAATTACACGGTTAAATCTTCCTCCAAAGAGAATGTTGAAGCTCCATGACTAATGCATCGCCATAAGCTTGATTCCATAAACATTTCCTTGTCCAAAATAACCTGTTAACCTGAGAAAACAAACACGAAAACCTGCATAACATCGGCGGGATAAAATCTATATATAAGGATATAATGCTTGTGGAATGAAAATTTTGCAGATTCCTGGAGATTATAAGTTGGAGATTTTAATAAAAACTTTTTATGAAAACAGAACTTTCAAAAATTTCTGGAAATTAAATCTGACGCCGTCATGTTATAACCCCTGACGCCGTCAGAAATGACCTGACAAAAATTTTCATTTTAAGTTTCCGGAAAATTTCTCGAAAAACCTTTACCTTACTTCCTGGAATTCCTGCAAAACTTCATTATGACTCGATACAAGCATTTGACTCAAACAAATACTAATATGTATGCTAATTTATTATTATTACGATTCATGTTAATATGTGTTCTAATAAACCGATTTAGATTTCCCTTACACTTATCTTTTGCAAAATACCTTTATATGTAGTTAAGACGAAGTTAAAAACAAAATAAAGCATTTTCACAATTTAGTTTTGAACATGAACCAATAATAATAAAAATTAAACACACATACGGAAACAAATAAAAACAAACAAACAAAAAAAATAAACACACAAAGCAAATAAAATAACAATCAAATGAGGCTAGCATGCGATAAATAAAATTAATGTAACAAATGTTTTAAGGCAAACAGATGCCTTCCCTAAATTATTACAGACCATATTGTTTCAACACATACAACCAAATATCAAATTGTTCAAACAACAAAACATCAAATCACAACATCACTGGTGAGGGGGTCCTTGGCGATAGTCATAGCCAGGAGGAAGATGCCCGTGGTACCCATAGGGTGGGTAATCCTGCTCACGACCCGGGAAAGGGTCAATCTGCAGATGCGGGTCCAACTGATCACGTGTGGAAAGATGCTGCATCTGACGAACCGTGTGATCGTACATCCAGTCGAACCTCTCGTCCGCCCTGGTCCTCCAAGCATCAACCTGGCCCATCCAGGTCCCCTGGTGAGCCTGCCAGTCCCCCCTGCTCATATGCCGGTAGTAATCAGCTGTACCGGCCTCATACCCCTCATGCTGCTGCTGCTGGGGCTCCTCCTCCTCCTCATCATCCTCATCATCATCACCCTCAGCTCCAACTGGGTGATACCACATAAAGGACCCGTCATGCATCTCCATAATCACCTCCATCTGCTTCAGGGACCTCTCCTTCACCGTCCTGCATTTATCACCACTCAAATACCTCATGACCTCGGGCCTGAGGACTCCATAAGACTGAGCCAGTCGGGTGATGAACATCCCACCATAAATCCTGTCACCTTCCCTCTCCCCAACTCCACCATGCATAAAGCTAGCAACCCAAAACGGGATGTTGCAGTAAACATCATTAGAGTAGATGGTGTACAGGTAGAAGAGATCAGAAGCTGTGACACGGTGGTGAGAGCTGTGACGCCCTGTCAAGCTGTAGGTGAGGCAACGATGAGTCAACCGAACCCTAGGATCCCTGATTTGGGATGCTACAGTGGTCGAGGTATACACCCCATCCCCAATAGTCTGCCAGAAAATAGAGCATCTAAAATCATTCTTCATCGACTCCCCATGCAACAACCTCTGCATGAACCCTGCCTGAATGGTATCATGCTGATCATATAACCCCAGTCTCCACCCAAACTCAGTAACAGAACACGTCCTTAGCTCACCCCCCAGCCTGAAATAGATCGTGGTACCGCCCACATCGGTCCTTGCCTCAGCCATATCAAAATGAAAGGTGGCAAAGAACTCCCGTACCAACTCCTCATATACCGGCTCCTGAATCTTAAACAGTCTTTCCCACTGGGGGCCGGTAAACCCATCCGTCTGAAAACTTTGGAGAAAAGTCTGCTCAAGACCTACTCTCCTCAGAAAGCCCCAGTCAACCACTGCTCCATTCTCGACCTTGTGTAGTAACAATTGTGCATATTTGCTTGTAGCAGCATCGTTGTCAAAGACACCCCAACTGAGGACCGTATCCCCAAAGTTTTCTTGTTGAGATCGGGAAGAACTTCCTCGGCTGGGTCTTTGACGCTTACTCATTATCTGGAACAAAACAGGAGGAATACAAGTGTTAATATGTGAATTAAAGATTTGGTGGCGCATCAGACAGGTCTGACGCCGTCACGCTTTGATATGTGACGCCGTCAGATTCGACCAGTGTTCAAATCCATAATTACGAGGGAAAAATCAATATTCAAACTTCAGGCTCAATAACCACACACCACTTTTTGCAGAAAAATGGGTGATTGGATCACAGGTTATGGTTCAAATTCGTGGCCACCCTATTAGTGAATTAACCCATTTGATTGCTAAAAATCACATGCTTTTAATCATTGCTAAAATAACACTAATTAAAACACATTATGAGTTCTAAGCATGAATCAATCCTAGGGTTTCACGAGTTGGGGATTTTCGAAATTTACAAATCCTATGAGTAATTGAAGCGAAAAGAATGAATAAAAATTACTTACCACGTGGAAATTGATGACGAAAGTAGGTGAATTTGATCCTGGAAATTCGAAGGTGGGGTTGGAGAGGATATGGTTTGTGGGGTTTGTGATGAAAGTGATGGAATTAAAGTTATTATTGCTGTGCAGACGGGGGTGACGGCGTCACGTTCAAATTCTGACGCCGTCAGATTAGCGTATTTTGCTACTTTGTGCCAGTTTACAAATGAGCCCCTCGTACTTTAAGAGAGCAGCTAGTCAGGGTCAATAATCCTGATAGCTAGTCTCGTTAACAAGTTCCTCCTGGGTCAAATGTTTTGTTACTGTCACGGGGTGTAGTAAAATATTGAAAAGGGTTGGTTGACGTCTTATTCGGGTCCCAACTTCCATCAAGGCGAGTATTCAGGGGGTGAGAGGAATTTTCCCAGGGGGTTTTCAAGATGATGGTGTGCTTTAATTGAGTTCTTCTCACACCTGGCTTAAAGCCAAAAGACCGTTTCCTAGCTTCATGAAAGGTAGGGAGCGTGACAACCATGCTCCCCACGAAAATGCTACGATCTTGAGAATTCTTTTTCTCGCGAGAGGATCCAAATAGATAAGAGGGCTTTAAAAGTGAAGGCTCGGGGAGAGGGGTTTCATCATCCCATTCGTTGTATGGTTCATTAGGGACCGGGAGTTCAAAGATCTTCTCGATCTTTTTGTGTGCGGCTTCTTTCTTAATTTTCTCTTTTATTCTCGAGATGAATTTTTCTGCTAGTTCCATGAACATATCTTGGGTGTTTTTCAAGTGAGTTTCTAATTCCTTGATTCGTCTCTCTTGGTTGTTCACGAAAGTTAGCATTATCCCTTCAAATTCATCTTGTCGTGAGAATTGGTGAAACGTATGTTTACCAATTGTGTTCACGCACTCATCGGGATTTTTATCAGCCGTAGGTATCTCAGCTTTCATTAAGCTCTCAACCTGCCTTTTTATGTTTGCGAACAGCTGTTCTTGGGTTGCACCCATGCAATTTAAAATCCCTTCTTCCGAGAATGTTGAGTCATCCCATTCTTCTTCTTCGTACTGTGCTAAGTCCTCAATGACTTCCCAGCACTTATCGACACTGAGCCTGCTCAATCTCCCATTGGCGGCGTAATCTATGGCTCTTCTAGTTTGATGATTGACACCATCATAGAAGATTTGGATTTGTAGCCAAGGATCCATGCCATGGTGAGGGACCTTTCGGAGTAAGTCCTTGAATCGAGTCCATGCCTCGTAGAGAGTTTCGCCTTGACGTTGTTGGAACATCAAGATATCATTCCTTAGCTTGGTAGTTCTTCCCGGTGGGAAAAACTGAGCAAGGAAACGAGTGGTGAGATCATCCCAAGAGGTAATGGATCCTGCGGGTTGACGTTCTAGCCACTGACTAGCTTGGTCCCGCAGAGAGAATTGGAAGAGACGCAATCGGGTCGTCTCTCGAGTGGCAACATCAAGGTCTATAGAATCAACGATTTTAAGAAAGTCCTTGAGATGTTGATTAGGATCTTCAGAACGAAGTCCATGGAATGCGCATCCACTTTGCACCAACCGGATGGTGTCGGATCGCAAGGGTGTGATATTGGCTCCTTGAGTGAGCTCAATGGTGTTTCGATAGCCATGGTGGCTAGGACGGGAATACTCTCCTAAAGTACGGGCTCTAGGAGGTGGTGGTGGTTGTTGTGGTGGTGGGTTGTGGGGGTTAAGGATATTACCATCTTCCATGATGTCGGATGGTATGGTTACGAACAAAGACACGAAGAAAATAGATAGACTAAAGAAAACCTAGAAAAATAAAATAAAAATCTCACTAGAAAGGAATCTAGTGAGTAGACCTAATAGAAATAAAAATTCAACCTAAACAATAACTATTCCCCGGGCTGCGGCGCCAAAAACTTGATGCGTGGTTTTGCGACCTTACAACAGGTTTTACCTCTCGAGGGATCTCAAGAGGCTTACAACCCCACCAGGCAGTGTACCTGACCGATGTAGTATAGTGTAGTGGTAAGTACGGGGGATTGATCGTTCTCCACAGGGAATAGTGTTCGTTAGGTATGAAAGGCTACTCTAATTAGGTCTAAGGGTTGAGGAAGATTCTTTTTATGTTTTTATAGTTTTTATGAAAGCAAGTAAAATCTCGGGTTTGAAGGAGTGGGCGGAATTAGTTGCTAGTCAACTAACCCAAATTACTACAAATGCAATAAAATAAATAACAAAAATGAAAATGTGGTGAGAAACTTATGTGTAGAGAAATGTGTTTACTTAGATTTCCTTACTCACTAACTATCTTTTACCGGTTAATTAGTGTGTATTAGTCGCGTGGATGACGGGTGTATTCCTTAATACCATTCGTGGGGTGGCGTACTTACTTCCCCAAACTCTACAAGCTCCTACTTCACTCCTATGTCGAGCCGGCTAGGAAGCTCCTAACATGGGATCACTAGAATTCGCTTGTGCATTAAATACAACCATAAAAACCTTTAGTACGCGTTTGGTTCATGTTTCTTAAGACGTTCAAGCAAGTTACCGAATAGGAAGTTAGCCAGTTTTCTTAAGCCTAACATAGATAAACAATCATCCAATACAACTAACAACACACTAACAACCAATAATCAATAGCTAGGTTTCATTAGATCTAAGCAAACACAAGATAAATTTAGCCTAACATGTTAAACAAAAGACAAGAATAAGATAGAATCAAACAACACATAGACATATTGAATGATTAATTGATAACTTATCTTTCAATGAAACATGGAAGATCTCAAGGCTAAAAGCCCTGAAAAAGTAGCTAAAATCGTCTTAGGGTTTTATCCCAAAATTCCACACACTAAGCTCTCCCTTAATGACAAAAATTAGAAAACTATATATAGATTTTTGGATCTGACGGCGTCACCTTATGCATTGTGACGCCGTCACCTCGCCGCTTTTAGGGTTCCCGGGTGACCTTCTTGACGCCGTCCCTCTTTAGCTCTTCAAAAATCCATTCTGGCCTATCAAGGCTTGACGCCGTCTAAACTTGAACGTGACGCCGTCCCCTTATGATTTAAGCCGTGACGCCCTTGATTTAGTTAAAGCGTGACGCCGTCAGAATTCTCATGCTAACTCACTGGCCCGTCATGAGTAAATTTCACATCCCACTTTTCTTGCCAAGGCATGACGCCGTCAAGAGATGATTCTGACGCCGTCAAAGGTAAAAATCAGCCGATTTTGAGACTTTGTCGTATTCTTCACTTTAATGCTCCAAAAACGTCCAAAATGCCTCCTTTTCCAGATTTCTCCTCAAAAGTACCTAAAATGACAAAAGGAACGATTTAGGGCAATATTTGATCAAATAAATACGATTTCGGGCTTAAATGACCCCTTAAAAGCGGTACACTTTTCGCCTCATCATCCAAACATGCCTGTATTGGAAGACATTTATCCTGATACTGATGAAGATGTACTTGGTGCGGAGGCTGACTCAACCAATTTGAATGTAGAATTACCTGTCAGTCCTATTCCAACTACAAGAGTTCACAAGAATCATCCTAAGGTTTGGGGTGCAAAAGGTGAGGAAAAAGTTCAGGATTAGTCCAGTATTTATAGGCAATAATTGACAGCTGGAGGAGCGGGGCGGTCCCCTTAATTAGGGGGCCGGTCCCCTTAATTATTAAGGGAGCCGCCTAGGTAATTAAGGGGGCCGCCCCTTATATCCGTTGCCCAGCTTTGTCTTTTTGTGGGGAAGGTTTTTCTGGAACATTTTTGCCATTTTTGGTTGAAAATTTGAATTCATAAATTTATAATGGATTAAACATTTTTATTTAATACCAAAAATGATTTTCTAAAAGATATAAAATGTTTGTGTCATTTTATAAAAAATCAAGTGATTAAGAAAATGTTCCTTTGATCATATAATGCATTAAGCATTTGTTTGTTCATACCTTAAGTGATTGAGTTGTTAAAATAGATATTTACAACTAAATACTTGTTTACGTCATAATCTTTCGTTTAATGATTTTACATTTTGTGATTATCAAAACATAGAGATATCGAAAAATATTAATAACATGTTTAGGCATTATTTATATCAACACTGCTGAGACTGAAGTTAGCATTGCTGCTACTCAAGGTGATGAGGATATGACTATAGCTCAAGTATTAATAAAGTTAAAGAGTACAAGACCAAAGGCAAAAGGAGTTGTGATTAGAGAGCCAGTGTCAGTATTAACAACACCATCAACAACAATTTCACCATCAGACAAAGGCAAAGGTTTGTTGATTGAAGAACCTAAGAAGAAATTCTATCACTCAGTCAACAACAACAACAACTTGTTACAGATGAAGAAGTTGCAAGACAAGTGCAAGCTGATCTTGATGCTGAAGAAGAAGATGCAAGAAGAAAGCAAGCTCAAGAAGAAGAACTGGCAAGTCTTGAACTTATTAATTCCTGGGATGACATACAAGCCAAATGTGAAGCAGATCACATGTTAGCCCAGAAGATGTGGGATGATGAGCAGGAAGAGCTATCTATGGAAGAAAAATCAAAGCTCTTTATGGATTTTTTGGCTCAAAAGAAGAAGTTATTTGCACAGAAAAGAGAAACAGACCACCTACCATGGCACAACAAAAGCAAATTATGTAGACCTATATAAGAAATATGGGTGGATGGAAACAAGCTCAGTTCAAGGGGATGAGCTATGACAGAATCAAAAAGGAGTTTGACATAGTTTTCAGAAGGGTTAATACTTTTATTGCTATGAATGAAGAAGAATTGGTGAGGTTTTCTAAGAGGTCTGGAGAAAAATTAGAATCTGAAAGCAGCAAGAAGCAGAAGCTAGATGAGCAAACAGAGCAGCCACAAGAGCAGGCAGAGCCGGTTCAAGAAAGTGAGGAAAAAGAAGCAGCTAATCTACAGCAAATGGTTAGAATTGTAGACAGTGATGATACATTTGTTGATGCTGTTCCTTTGCAGACTAAAGTTCCTATCATTGATTGGAAGACTGGTTATAATGGTCAGACTCCTTGGTGGAAGATAATCAGAGCTGATGGAAAGACTCAAAGGTTTGTAACATTTCCTCAAATGCTCATAAATTTTGATAGAGAAGATTTAGAGACCTTATGGGCATTAATCAAGAAAAAATATGGAGATACAAGGCCAGAAAATATTTTGGATACAGTTCTTTGGGGAGACTTGAAGATTATGTTTGAAGTTTATAAGGAAGATAGAGTATGGCTTGAGCAATACAAAAGTAAAGTTATCCTCTGGAGACTTTTTCAATCATGTGGAGTTCACACTGTAATGATGAAAGGACTTCAAATCTACATGCTAGTAGAAAAAGACTATCCTCTGGCACATACTACACTTGATATGATGCTTAATGGATCTGTTAAACTTCAAACTGATCATTGGAGTGAAATAGTATATCAGCTTCTCAAGAAAATGAAGAAACAACTTTGTGGGGCTGATTACAAGAAAATGAGGAAGTAAGTGTTTGGAAACATCCTCCTGATGAAGGTTAAATCTTAGATTGAAACTTGATGATTTTGGAAGAAAATATCAAGTTTAGGGGATGATTGTTGGGTTTTAAAGGTTTCTTACTGTTGCTGACATTGTTAAGACTGCTCATGTACTACAAAGGAAATACAACAAGTTATTAATGTTGCTGGTTATGAAGTTAATGCTGCTTGTGGAAGATTAATGTTGCTACAAGATTAATACTGCTAGAACATTTAGTTAGTATTGCTAATACGTTATTAGTGTTGCTAGAGTATTAGAGTCGGTTATTATGTATAGTATGTTTAGATAAATATAGAAAAGATTCTATAAAGATTTATCTTGTGTAGAAAGTTATTGTAAGCCGACTAGGACTCCTTTGTCTATAAAAGGAGGATCTAGGGCATTGATGAATATAGTTTTTGTGATAGAAAACTTCAAGGTTATAAACCATAATACTCAGAGAGTATTCATATTATTAATAATATTGAAGTGTTTAGTTTGATATTCATTGTTCATTATAAAGTTCTTCTTAAGATCAAATACAAGATTCCGCATTGTATTTGATAAATTACAAGGCAATTTCTATACCTAGTTGTGTTAGATTTATCTAGCATAGCTAAACCTTTACAAGCTAAGAGATTCGATCAAGTGTTCAACTGGGATCAACAACACGTAAGAAAAACACATAAAAAGGATGGAAACCTATAAAAACGGACGAAAAGGTATAAAAACGGATGAAAACATATAAAAACAGATGAAAGCGTATAAAAACGAATGAAAACATATAAAAACAGACAAAAATATGTAAAAATGGTTAAAAACATATGAAAACGGAAGAAAACGTATTAAAACAGATAAAAACGGATAAACAAGTAAGAAAAACATATAAAAACGGACGAAAACATATAAAAACGGATGAAAACATATAAAAACGGATCAAACGGATAAAAACGTATGGAAACGTAAGAAAAACGGACGAAAGCTCAAAAAAAGGAATGAAAACGGACAAAAAGAGTAAATTACACCGTTCGTCCTTATGGTTGTGAAATGACGAGTATACCCTCGTGGGAAAACAAGTTAACAAGAGTTAACGAGCGTGGGCTCCGTTAGAGGGAGGGACAAACGGCGCATAACGTTTGCCACTTAAGGTCTAACGGTGCAATTTATTTAATCAAAGGACTAACGCCTGCGGTCAACACAAACCACAAGGACGAACAGTGTAATTTACTCTATTGTTTTATAGTGAATTGTTAAATCAAGTTTAGCTTCCTACTCCTTAAAAGTATGTGACATAATATTTAGTTTTTTTGTCTTTTGTAAATGAAATTTTGGTTTTGATTTATGTTTCTTAGTGTTTTTATTGCTAAGAAATATTTAAACATGCGGATGGGTGTTGGTTAACATTGTCCAGTTTTTATTAAAAAACAACATTTACATGTATATACATGTATAAATAACATTTACATACAAAAATTTTGCATATACATGTATCATGGGCCACTTTGGTATGGAGGTGTTCACGGATCTGGTAATATCCACAGTAACCGAAACCGAACCGAATTGGTTAAAACCGGACCGAACCGAACTAAATATTCGGTTATCGGTTTGGATATGGGTTTCGCAATGAAAACCGAAAACCGAACCGAAAATCGAATATATATAAATATTTTTTTTTATGCATTTATATATAAAAGAAATCATTAAAAGTCCTTCTTAGTATAAATATAACATTATTGAAGCTTCAAGACAAAATTTGTGCTAAAAATATATATAATTAAATGAAAAAATAATTAAAATTGTGTAATTCAGGTTATTCGGTTCGGTTTTCGGTTATAGGGGTTCGGTTTTAGGTTATTCGGTTCGGTTGAATCAAATTTGAATTCGGTTCGGTTCAGTTTTTTGTTTGACCCAGAAAAAAAAATTAACCGAACTAACCGAACTGAATAAAGTGAATAACTCGATAACCGAACCGATGAACACCCCTAGTTTGGTATGTGGGTATTAGTGGGTTTGGTTTGAAAGAAATCTCGTATATATGTTCGGTAAATTTTTATACCACTGACATCGTATACGGAATCAAAGATTTGAATCGAGGCTCCATTAGCTCCTTTTGATGATTCCAACCAATCACGTTACACATTTTATTTTTTTTAAATTGTCAACCACATATTTATTTATTACTCGTATTACTCTTATTTTTTTTATTCTTTTTATTTCAAAATAATGTAAAATAGCTTAATTTATATAGAAAAAATATATTACTTAAATAATTAATAATTTTTTCTCTTGTCATTTTCTTTTATATCAAATCTAAATCCAAATCTAATTTTAAACCCATATACAAACCAAATGACCCCAAGTAAAAATAATTACATGAACAACAACTAATTATTTTATAATATATTTATTTCAGATGTTTTAACCAGCACTTAAACCAACAATTGTTTGTTGATATGTTTCTCACACGACACAAACCTTTTATTTTATATTAACATTTGATTGGTGAGTCACACTTCTCACATGTGTGTAAAACATTTTTTTTTATTTAATATTACTGGATGCAAATCTCTTTTTTAATTGGTAAATTTGTGTATAGGAAAGTGATTCGGAACTCCAATAAAAGATACTCCGTATATGTCATCTGTACTTTAATTGTGAATGTGGACATGAGAGCATTCCCAATAGACTTTATTAAACCCACAACATTGGCACATCAAACTTTAACATCAATTGTCACTTGCATACACCTTCTCTCCCAAGTTTATACATATAAACATCATTTTCACTGTTCTCAAAAACTTTTTTTTCAGTAAAAGTTATGTAGATAAACTTCATGTTATCATAAACTTTGTCTTAAACTGTTAAAGATGATGATCTAGCAGAGTTGATACTTGATATGATCTTCAAACCGTTTTAGGTAAAAGTACATACCCTTATGGCCTTATACATAGACACCATTAACTCATTAATCGTACATATTCTTCTAGCTACATATATTTACAAGAATCGGGTTTTTTTCAAAGGGTTGTGTTATACCCTCTCTATATTGTCACATCATGGGAGGTTTGGTCAAACCGTACAACCCGCGATGCACACCAGTACAAACCAACGATGCGTGCAATAATTGGAAACCCTCCCATCCAATAACTTGCCCCTTTTTCAAATACCATAGAAATCCACCAATACGTGAAATATTGAGCTTGTAGTTTAGAGAACCAATATAACTTGATCAACAAACGCACAACTTATTAAGAAAAACATTATTTTCAGCAAAAAAGATAATAATAGAGGAAAATATAACAGAAATACTTGATACATAATTGAACAAAATGTTTCGGTGCATTTTAGGTTCCGACCACAGTGGGTGTGTGGGGCACTGGGGCCTGCGAAACAAGTCAAATCCATACTAATACAGCTGTATAGCTGTATTATAAACTGAGTAATGCTACATCCACATAAAAAACATCCACAAAAATCTTTACAAAATGACGTGTCAGACACTGATTAGTTTAATCAAAAAGAAGAGAAAGAAGCTATGATAAAATCCACCGATCACTATTTAACATGTCATTTTGTGAAAGATTTTGTGAATGTTTTTATGTGGATGTAGCATTCCTCTTATAAACTTGCCGTTGCCACTTGCAACCCCCACTTTTCATTAGGGGATAATGAGTTTTAAATGTATTCAAGTTGTCACTTCTTACTTAGTTGTGTAATATATTTTTTTTCCTACGGAGTAATAAAGGTACATAAGTTGCTAATCCTAGTTATCTCAACACTGACTAGATGATTAAGGTTTCGGTTAGAGTTATTTACATAAATCGTCCTTGTTAGGACCATATTACAACGTTAGTCCTTTATTTTAACGGTCGTTTCTAATGAACTTAAAATTTGGTTTTCTTAAAAAGAATATTTTCTACGCGTTTTTTTACATGCTTCTATACATGGTTTTATACGTTGTTTTACACACGTTTTTTACTTGGTTTTATACGCGATTTTACACACATTTTAATACACGTTTTTAGGCGTGTTTTATACACATTTTTATACACATTTTTATACATATTTTTATACGCGTTTTATATACGTTTCTATACACGTTTTTTATACACGTTTTTATACACGTTGTAATGATGGATGTACTAAACAATGCACAATAACACAACTTTTGTTAAAGTGGTATCAAACACTATGTGTTTGTTCCCCACAACTGCAATATTGATCAATGCAAATTTCCATTAGTTTATTAATCGTTTGACTTCTCTTAATATGTTGTTATATATCTTTGTTTATTACTTGGAATAAAGCTCTTTATATGCTGCTTGTATTATACCATCTATAAGGGGTTGTCCCACACATGCATGAGAATTTTAGACTGATTCATGAAATGACTGCACTTTGCTTTCTATATAGATGAGAATCTTTGTCTGCTACATTACACTGTTTTTTCCTCCTCATCAACTGAAGCATCAAACCAGGTACATGGACACTGTTTTTTTCTCCTCATCCCTGCATTTTGACTGCTTTTTGTATAATTGAAGCACCAACCAACCCTTCACATATACACTATATAAAGGCATATGCATAATGTCATTTTCATATCCACTACAACTGCAAAAATGAGTTCCAACAAAAAACGATGTCTTTTTCATCTCATTTTTCATATCTGTAACACAACATTCAATTTTTTATTTTTTTTTTTTAGAAATTATAACCATTTCCAGCAGTGAAAATTCTGATGTATCATATCCAATGCTATGGGCTGACTATTTTCCAAAGGTTGAGGATTCAAGCTTTGACTCAGGCTATGATGAGCTTCAGTTTTATCAACCAAAAATAGGTTCAAGCTCAAACAAGGTTGAAGCTAGCAAGAGTCAAACCTCAAAGCATGTTCAAGGTAGCAAGAATCTAACCTCCAAACAGATTGCAAAGCTTGCTTTTGCTGATAGGATTAAGGTTTTAGGTCTGCCAAATAAGGAAACTTGTGAAGCATTTGGTATCAAGTCATTTGTTGTCAAAAATCCCGCCGATGCAATTGCAAGTCCAAAAGGGAATGGAAAAAAAAAGGATGATTTAGAACCACTTGTAGGTACTAATGGTTCTGGTTGCAGCTTATGTATGTATGTTTACCTGTTCATCATGGATGTTGGTGGTTTAAGTATGGCTTAAATAGCCTAGAATAAAACTGTTATAACCCCTATTATCAATGCAATGCTTCCTGCTTATGGTTTAAGTAACAAACAAGGGTATAGACACATCAAAACATAATTTCATTGCATATAATAACCATGAATGCTTATAAAACGTGTATAAAAACATGTATAAAAATGCGTATAAAAATGTGTATAAAACGTGTATAAAAACGTGTGTAAAATCACGTATAAAACCATGTATAAAAGCGTGTATAAAACGTGTAAAAAAACGCGTAGAAAATATTCTTTTTAAGAAAACCAAATTTTGAATTAATTAGAAACGACCGTTAAAATAAAGGACTAACGTTGCAATTTGGTCCTAACCACAAGGACAATTTATGTAAATAACTCTAACCGAAAAACTTAATCACCCAGTCAGTGTTGAGATAGCTAGGATTAGCAACTTTTGTACCTTTATTAGGAAAAGAAAAAAAAGGTATGTTACACAACTCAGTAAAAGGTGGCAACTTGGATACATTTAAAAGTCATTATCCCTTTAATTAGTCATCTTATTCCTATAAAAAAACATGATATAAAAATTTATTCACATTTAATTCATAAACAACTTCTAAAAAGGCCAAAAAACTGAACCTATATACGTTGATGGGAGAGTTCAGTGCAAAACTTGATTTATGCAGAACTTTACAAAACTCCTTTAAACCAATCAAAATTTAGTAATATTATTTTTATTTAATTCAAAAGGGTAAGATAGTAAAACACATTCTTACTTTCTTTTTGAATTTTTTTTATTAAGAAACGTTTTTGTTAAGATCTTTTTTAATTTTCGGAAATTAATAATTTTTTTAGTTATATATATATATATATATATATATATATATATATATATATATATAATATATATATATATATATATATATATATATATATATATATATATATATATATTGTAGTTAATTACATAAATAGTCACTGTGGTTTGGCGGTTTTTTCACTTTCAGTCACTGAAGTTTTTTTTTACTGGTTCAGTCATTGTGGTTTGCATATGTTACGGATCCGGTCCATATCCGAATTGAAATGACCAAAAAGCCCTTGTCATATTCTTTTTCAAATCTTTTGACAATTATGTAACGGCCGTTAGTCCTTTATACTAACGGTCGTTAGTTCTTTATACACTTTTGTCCATTTTACACGTTTTCGTCCGTATTTACCCTTTTTCGTCTGTTTTTACACGTTTTCGTCATTTTTACACGTTTTCATCCGTATTTACACGTTTTCATCTGTATTTACACGTTTTCGTTCGTATTTACACGTTTCGTCCGTTTTTACACGTTTTCGTCCGTATTTACACGTTTTCGTCTGTATTTACACGTTTTCGTTCGTTTTTACATGTTTTTGTCCGTTTTTACACGTTTTTGTCCGTTTTTACATATTTTCATCCGTATTTACACGTTTTCGTTCGTATTTACACGTTTTCATCCGTATTTATACGTTTTTGTCCGTTTTTACACATTTTCGTCTATTTTTACACATTTTCGTTCATTTTTACATGTTTTCATCCGTATTTACACATTTTTATATGGACGAAAACGTATAAAGACCAGACAAAAATGTGTAAAAACGGACGAAAACATGTAAAAATGGACGAAAACATTTAAAAACGAACAAAAACAGACAAAAATGTGTAAAAACGGACGAAAACGTGCAAAAATGTGTAAAAACAGACGAAAATGTTTAAATACAGATGAAAACGTGAAAAAATGGATGAAAACGTGTAAATACGGATGAAAACGTGTAAAAATGGACGAAAACGTGTAAATACGGATGAAAACTTTTAAAAACGGATAAAAACGTCTAAATATGAATGAAAACATTTTAAAACGGACGAAAACGTGTGAATACGGATGAAAACGTGTAGAAACGGACGAAAACGTGTAAATACGGACGAAAACGTGTAAAAACGGACGAAAACGTGTAAATACGGACGAAAACGTGTAAATACGGATGAAAACTTGTAAAAACAGACGAAAACGTGTAAATACGGACGAAAACATGTAAATACGGATGAAAACGTGTAAAAACGGACGAAAATGTATAAAGACCGGACGAAAAGGTGTAAAAACGGACGAAAACGTTAGAAAACCAAATTTTCGGTTATTTACTAACGATCGTTAGTCTAGAGGACTAACGGCCGTTACTTAATTGTCAAAAGCTTTGAAAAAGAAGATGACAAGGGCTTTTTGGTCATTTCATTCGGATATGGACTAGATCCGTAACATATGCAAACCACAGTGACTGAACCAGTAAAAAAAAAACTTAAGTGATTGAAAGTGAAAAAACCGACAAACCACAGTGACCATTTATGTAATTAACTCT